>QOVE01000359.1:593-10945 GCA_003521275.1 Tricholoma sp. MG99
TAGTGTAGTGGATCATTCAGTTGTATGATTCTCAAAAAATTATGACCAAACAGTTATCCATTGCCACAATCAAACTTGAAGGATTACATCCCCACAAAATCTTCCTCTGAGTCATATTGCTCATCTGGGCCATCCGAATCACTGCTACTATCGGTCTCTACATCCTCCCAGTCCTCCAACCCACAGTGGTCATTCAGACCCAATTCTGGATTTTCCAATTCATGTGTATCGTCAGCCGTATCATGATCTGTGCCTTGCACCAATGTAGAGTTCTCGCCTACTTCAAGGTCTACATATTGATCATCTTCAAATTTGGTGGCCTGGTTGTCAAGAACTTGAAATTTGGAGCTTGAAGTGGACATGGGCTGATGTGTGTAGATATGACCAATGCCTAGGCCCCAATGATAATGCATGAGCAGATCATGGTCAGAAAACCTGATGTTTCAGATGAGTTAGTGAAAAATTGACACATCATTAACTGAGTGTACCAGCCAACATAATAGAAGTTGTAATTGTTGCCATCTTTGGCACAGCGTGACACGCCAACTCCACTCATTTGTCGTTTGCCTCTTGCAAATGCCGGAAGGATGTGGCACCCCCATAATACATCTCTTTGGGAGGGAAGTGGACCATGTCCAATGTGGTATTATTCCACCCCAAAGATGCTGGATCGACAACCTTGAACCATCGCACCCACAAAAAATTGAAGCTGCGGGCTTCATAGTCATGCATCCCAGGCCCTGTATAGATCACATTCACATGATATGCACCTAAGACTTGGGCATACAGGAAGTGATGCAAGTCTGAAGAATCTGCTGAACCACCTGCATGGTTTGTGAGAAGCATGACGTTGCAATGAGATGTGCCTGGGTTGACAATGTCTGTCCCATGCCGCACATCGTAAGTGGTGAAGTGAAACCGAAGGAGTTTGTGGTGGTATATGCAGTCTTTTCTAAAGAAGATGAAATCACGAGCATCCCCTTCCAGGTTCATCAATGACCTAGTGTTGGAAGCTGAGTGTTCTGGAACTTGAAGTGATTTGGCCTCCTCCTGAAGTGCCCTTTGAATGGGGGAAAGTAGATGGTCTCTGAGCTTCGAGAAAAAGTTCTGCAGCAAAACTATGAGAGCGCATCAGTGGGAAGAATAAGACTTGTTCACCTTGATGGCTGGATCGCCCTCATTTCATTGCAAAAAGGTCGGAATGTGTACAGGGAATTTTTGGGACTTGCCAATGTTATATTGCACTCCGGGATCAATGATGGTATCCTCTTGCTCAGTGTGGGAATGGGGATTATCCAGGTTCTCGTGGATCATACTGATACGATGCTGTTGTTGTTCAATTCTTGGAGGTTGTTGCGGGATTGATTGGCCACTGGTCTGAAGGAATCGCCCTTTTGAAGTTCGGTGCTCCCGTTCACTCTGGTTAACTTCATGTCAGGCAGATCAAACATGGTGTCACTGGCAAAAAAACCTACAGGTTGAGTGGAATATGAATCTGTCATACCAAATCACCGAATCGTTTGCAAGTAATCACCAAGTGCATGGTTCTTGTAAGTGCTCAGATTCAGTAACTTCGGTTGCTGCACACTTCTCTTGCCTTTCTGAGATTTCGAGTTGGAAGGTCCTTCCCCAGCTTTGGCCATGCTTTTCTCCTGACATTGTGCTTGGGTGGCCTGCTCACATTCCAATTCTTGGGTAGAAAATGCTGTGCATGTCTTTTGCTTGAATGTGCGAACACTGTTGCCCAGAGATGTAGTAATGGTGGACAAAAGATCTAGAGTGAGGTCGGTGTGCATATGGAGCTTGGCAAGACCATGCCAGTGAGCCAGATTAAAGAGAAGGTTGAGGACATATGTATTGTGGGGTTCAGGCAAAAGGCCATCAAAAACAGGTATTGCACACTAAATGAGTAGCTTTAAATAAAGTTGAGGCCAGCTATGGACAGGACCTACTTGCAACATATCTTTATAATCATGAGCTGTCATCTTCTTCAAATCAGAATGGTTCGCCCTTATTCTCCTTATGCTATTGATCCCAAACAGTGGAACTTCTCAAAATCTGGTAGCAAATCAGTGTCGATACCCAAGAAGTTTGCTAGTAACTGATGCCCACTGTCGATCTAATTCATGCTTCAGGCTTCCATCTTGACAGTCTAGAAGGTGTAACAGGTGGATAAACACTGCCTTCCAAACACCAAGCTCAATCTCATGCATCAAGTCTACAACTAGCATGCTGTACATATTGAAACCTAATGGCAATAGCTTGACCGAAAACAGATTCTAATGCAATTTAGCATCAATGTTAACCTGCTAGTGAAGGGGGAAAAACACACCGCTGTCAAAACAAGGGATTCCTCTCACAAGAGTTTCTCCACGACATCACTGTCAACTGCATAATTCTTCAAATATATGGCCTCGTGTGCAGCTCGAATAAGGTTATGCTGCTTGACATCATCAGTCCATACAAGAGATACATGCTGCTTCATGTCTCAGTGCATTCCCATCTTGGGCGCATGATATAGCGGTATTAGACACTGGGGGCAGGGACACTGACCAAGGTTACGGATACTAGCTAGAAGTATTTCAAGACAGCATGAGCTTTGTTGGATATCATTCTGAAATTGAAGGGCAGTCTTACTTTTCCTTGTAATCAGCTGAATATGTGAATATGCAGGAATAAAAACGATGCCAGATGTCATCACAACACTTAATCACAATGCCATGTCGGTATGCTTCTAGGAATTCATCATCGAGGATGATTGCCCATTGAGCATGGTACATTTCCCATTGGCAAAATGCAAGAAAGGTGGAACTAGGTCCCTTTCCCCCAATGTTCTCGGCTGCAAAGGCTTTGAAGGTATCGGAAAGCTATCATTAAGGGGAATGAGTGCCTAACAGCAAACACCATAAGAAGTTCACATACTGTCTCTAGATAAGCAACATGTTCAAATTCATGACAGGAAGGTTTCAACTGTCGGTCCTTCGACTCATTTCCAATTACAAGGTAAACAGGCCATAATTTAGCATTGCTGAAAGTCATGAGCTGAGTGCCATTGGAGGCGAATATAAGACCCAGCACAACTCAGGGAAGATCACATCCCGGTTCTTTTGGGGAATCTTGGAGCTTGCGGTGAGCCTCAATGAATGCTTCTGATGTGTAGAGTTCACTTGAACTCGAATCAGTTCCACAGCATCATTTGGCTGCCAAAAGAATTCATAAGGTTCAAAGTGGAGGTGCGGGTGGGTAGAGGGTCAGGTGATCTTCTCCCTGATCACCAACACCAACCTGCAATGGTGAAGGATTCCCACGTCAAACTCTTTTGGCCCTGGGTGCTGCATTCATCTGTGAAAGGGAGCATCGATCTTGATTGGGGTTTTCATCCAGTCTCCGTTATCCTGCTCGTCCTCCCAGCTATCCAAGTCCGCATCTTTCGGGGTCTCACAGTGCTCTCCACTCAGCTGAGCATCAATACGGCGCCAATTGTTGTCAGTGACATCCTCAGGACGAAACTCTGGGTGTCTGACAATCTTGAGGAGATTCTGAAAGCTAGACTGTGACTTCTTTTTGCCATCATTCCAATACCATTCTCCCAGCAAAAATGAAGATTGGTTTGGATACAGGTGATAGTTGTGGGCCAGAAGACTGGAAGAGATATTGGAGGGTGCATCTACTAAGTCATCAGGTGAAAAGTTCTTGCCAGGATCATGATTGGGGAACTGATTTGCATGATATTGTTGGAAAAGGCCAAATGTATTGCGTGTGGATTTGAGAATCCTTCTGACTTGAGACAGACATGTCAAAGAACCCAGCAGTTGATTCCGAGACACATCTGGTTCCACCTGTGTGGATTCTGACAGGACTTGTGAAGATGTTGGAGGGAGGGCCGCTGGAGGTTCAGGCACTATATGTCATGCACTGTTCCATGTGGCGCAAAACCGCGCAAAACCCCCAGAAAATCCGCAGCTATATTGTCCTAATACCCTGCGCAAAACCCTGCAGAAATCCGACGGTTTTCCTATAGCAGATTTCCAACAGGATTCAGTTATGATCTGTTAACACATTTGGTACTTTCCACGATTAGTATTCATGAAGAACTTTGTAGTAACTTCTAGCCCTCGGAAACCCGAAATCTCCGAGATAACATTTACAGTAATTAGTAGTAACTAACACCTATAGTAATTTGTAGTCACTCCGAGAACATTGTAGATACTATGTAACTAGTATATAAGCTCAGACTTTAGGTCGAGCACTCCAGTTCGAATATTGTAACGTTAACATCCCCTAGACTTGACACATGTAACCCCCCAGAAACTCCACTCCTCTTCTGAACTCTCACACTTGACACGCATATTGCAGATTACTGCACATTTCCGCTGTCATCCGTTTTGAACCCCGAAATCAGGGAATATATGCTAGTCAAGAGAAGGGTGCAACTTCTTACAAGTTGAAGCCAATTCCCATTTGTCCCCCTTCAGAAACCCACGCATTTTCTGATTCCAGTATGTTTTGACTCAGCCTTATCTGCTAGTGGTAGATCAAGGTCTTTGTAGTCCTGAAAAATATGGAATTCTTTTACAAGTGATAAAGTTGAGTGAGCAACAAATCTGACCTGCGGATAGACAGTGGGTAGAAAGGTATCATTCAAAGGCAGTTCTGTGGGCACATTTTGGTTTGAAGAGTATCCCACAGCGTCACTTCAGGTCAATTCTTCCACTTTTCCTTCCGTTTTTCTACACTTCTTAGCCTCCCAGATCTCTCTGGCCTTTCCCAGAGCACATGAAAGCCGCTTCTTGGTTTTTGGGCAGCTGCGGCTGTGGTGAGTATATGCCTGTGGTACCGAGAATATGCGTCCACATATGCAAGCTTGAGACCATGCTGGTGGTAGGTCCATTGCATCGATCGAAGATAGTGATGGCAGGCCCCAGTGAAGCACAAGTGTGCCAAGTCTGAGTCAGAAAAATGAAAGTGTTTGAGTCACTTACTGTTAAGGCTGAATCAAAACATACTGGAATCGGAAAACGCGTGGGTTTCCGAAGGGGGACAAACGGGAATTGGCTTCAACTTGTAAGAAGTTGCGCCCTTCTCTTGACTAGTGTATATTCCCTGATTTCGGAGTTTGGATGGATGACAGCGGAAATGCGTGGTAATCTGTGATTATGCGCGTCGAGTTTACAAGCACAAGAAGTGTAGGGTTTCGAGTGAGTTAACGTTACAATATTTGAACTGGAGTGCTTGACCTAGAGTCCGAGCTTATATACTAGTTACATAGTATCTACAATGTTCTGGGTTTATCTACAATTTACTTATAATGTTATTTTCCGTTAATGTACACCGGATACACACGGGTTCCCGAAGCGCATAGTGTTTTCTCCAAACGTCTACTTGACTCGCAATGAATCATTTTCCCTTTCATGGTTTGCAGATGGATCTTGTCAGTGATCCGCAGGTTTGCGACAGGTTTCGCGCAGCCAAAAGATTGGTGTGTGACAGTATTTCCCCCTTAGTGCCGAGCCTACGAGGCATGTGAGAGTTCGAGTTCCCAAATTGGTAATTCATCTTTTTTCCTTCTTAACCACATCATCCAATAATATCCTCATCAAAATGCCATCCTCATCTGCTAACCCTGGCCCATCTGTTACGAAGAAAACAGCCACTGAGCTCAAAGCAGAGCTCGCTGCCATGGAGGAGAAAGAGGCGGCCAAGCTCGCTAGGAGAAAGGCGTGCGAGGCGAAGAAGAAGGAGCTCGCAGAGGCAAAAAAAGCGGAGGAGGCAGCAGCGGCAGTGGCAGCGGAGGTCACTCGGAAAGCCGTGGTTGTTGCGAAGAAGGCCGGGAAGCGGCGCGCAGTGGAGTTGGTGGGTGAGGGGGAGGCAGAGTCCTCCAAGCGAAAGAAAATGGGTGACGAGGACGCAGAGGGCAAGGAGTTGGCACAGGTGGGGTGCTGCAGGTGCGTATTTTTGTTCTTTTTGTCAAGTTTTCTTTCTCACAAGTTTATAGGTGTAAAAACCAACAGGTTGATTGCGTGCACCCAGCAGGAGCGAGGGGTAAGACCTGCAAGGTCTGCCTAAAATCAAAACAGAAGTGTGAGGCGGTGTGGGGTGAGGTCGCGGCGGGGTCTGTTGGGGATGCGTCAGTATTTGGTGAGGAGGGAATGAAGTTGCTTGAGAGGTTGGTGCTTGGGGTTGAGGTGATGGGCAAGGAGTTGAAGAAGATGAATGGGAAGTTGGACGGCATCAAGGATGTCTTGTGGGAAGGCACAGTCGACAAGGGTGAGGAGGTTGGCGAGGTGAACCTTCAAGCTAAGTGGTTCGACGAGTGGAAGACGGAGGAGATGGACGGGGAGTTGGAGGAGTTGGAGGTGGAAAACAAGCTGTTCCGTGAGTTCCTCCAAGAGTGCGGCAAGGCAGAGGAAAAAGCTGCGGACGAGGACGCAGACAAGGAGGGAGAGGTAGCAGAGTAGGAGTAGGAGCGGAAACGCACGGGAATCCGTAGAAAGTACGGAAGAATTGTTTGTAGTTGAATTAGTTTTCTTTTTTAAATGAAGTGTTTGAAATCGTCAAAGTAACATAAGATAAGAATCAAAGCGGAAAAGGTCCGGGTTTGCGCGGGTAGCATGCATGAAAGTTGGATATGAGTTCTTGTGCGTGTTTGAGTTCAGTTGCAGGTAACCATGAGTTTTCTTGATCAGTCCCTTCGTAACCTGTCCAACAGACAAAGTATAGTAGTTTGCATCTCCTTCGATTATTGATCTTGGAGTCCAAGATTTCTGCAATCTCATACTCAAGTTCATTATCGATTACGATGGGTGGTGGCATGGGTTGATCTCGGTTAGGGATTTGATTAGGTGTCTCGGGTTCCAGCTGTGATACGTGGAATACGGGATGTATAGCACGCAAATGCTCGGGTAGCCGTATGGTAGACAAATGTGTACCGGGTTTGGCTATAATTTCGAATGGTCCAAGGTATTCCTCAGATAATTTCTTGGATGGTCTAGTAGTGCGAATGTGTTCTGCACTGACATAGACATTCTGACCTACGCAGAAGTCTGGGGCGGGTTGCCGTCGGCGATCCGCAGGTTCTTGATAGTGTTTTTGTGCGGCGGTTATTTGTGCGTGTAGCTCTTCATGTAGCTCGTGTAAGTCTACAATGTATTCATGGGTGCATTGCGACACAATTTCGCATTCAGGGTGTACAGTGATGTTCAGGTGGTATCCCTTGTTTGCATAAAATGGCGAAACGCCCGTGGTAGCACTTGGGGCATTGTTGTAAGTGAATTCGGCTAGGGGAAGGAGATCAGACCAATTATCCTGCTGGTAATTGCAGAATATTCAAAGGTATTGCTCTAGGGTCTGATTGAGGCATTCTGTCTGTCCATCTCCTTCTGGGTGATAGCCAGAAGTGAAGTGAATCTTCATGTCTAAGGCTTGTCCTAAAGAGCGGAAAAACGCGGAAACAAACTCAGAACCGCGATCACACGTAATATGCGATGGTACTCCGTGCTTAGAGAAAACGTGGATAATGAATAACTTTGCAAGTTGTGGGGCATTGATTTTGTCCACAGTCGGGATAAAGATTCCCTGCTTGGAAAGTCGATCCACTACAACGAGGATAGAGGTATAGCCGGATGACGCAGGTAAATGCTCGATGAAATCCATGGACACGGAATTCCACGGTTTTTCTGGGACCAGGAGTTGTTTCAGTAGTCCATAGGGTTTGTGTCGGGGTGCTTTAGAGCGTTTACAAGTAGTGCATGAGTTGCAAAAATGTTGTATGAATGTTCAAAGTTTAGGCCATACATATTCTCGTCGTATAAGCTGGAGTGTCTTGTTTTGACTGAGGTGTCCCGATAGAATGTGATCATGTTTATATTGTAAAACCTTGAGTTGAAGGTCGTTAGCATCTGGAACGTAGATGCAGTCATTTTGACGCAATAGACCACTATCATCAATAGTCCACCTAGGGTCGGAAATGTGCGGGAATTGCGCAGCAGTGACAGGATCAATGGTGTAAGATTCTCGAATGGTATTATGGAGTTGTTCAATATCCATAATAACGGCTGATCGAATGATTGGAGTGGCATAATAGGTAGCCCGTAATGAAGCAGTAAGTTGCTCGTTGGTGAATATAGGTCGCAAATTGCTTGGGTTTGTGGTGGCGAAGACACTATTTCCCCCTTTACGGTAGACGTCCCATTGTCTAGTTAAAGCATTGGGTTTTGCTCCTAGTTTCCCAGGTCTGAAGCGGATAATCATATTGAACTGCGAGAGGTACTCAGACCATCGTGCTTGGCGCCGAGTAAGCAGATTCGTGGTCGCGAAGTACACCAGGTTTTTGTGATCAGTAACCACATCAATGGGTGTTGCGCTGCCCTCAAGGTAATGACGCCAATGCTTAAAGGCTTCAAAGATGGCGAGTAATTCTTTATCATGTGTGTCATAGTTCAATTCCGCGGGATTAAAGGAATGGGAGTGGAATGCAATGGGGTGAATTTCTCCATCAGGTGTATAGATGGATAGAATAGCGGCAAGGGCATAATCTGAGGCATCTGTTTCAACGATCATATGAGAATCTGGTACCCAATGAGTGAGTATAGGTGCGTGGGTGAATTCCTCCTTGAGATGGTTGAAAGCCGTCCTACTTCTCTCGTCAAAGTTCCAGGGCGCATTTTTCCGGGTTAACCACATGAGGGGCAAGGCAATTTGGGAATATCCATGAATAAAACGGTGGTAAAAGTTGCAGAAGCCGAGGAAGGATTGTACATCCTTGACCTTACGTGGTTCAGGCTAATCTACAATAGATTGTACTTTATCCTGAGCCATGTGTAAGCTGTCGGGTGTGAGGACAAAGCCGAGGTATTCAACGGTTTCTTTGTGGAATTCACATTTCTGTGCTCCAGCATAAAGACCGTTTGCGCGCAACCTCCAAAGGACCTCTTTAACATGCTCACGGTGTTGAGCCATGTCTTCAGAGTAGATTAGTATGTCGTCGAGGTAGACAACAATACAGACATCCAGAAGGTCGTGAAATATGTCATTCATGAAGCGCTGGAAAGTTGCAGGTGCATTTGAGAGACCGAATGGTACGACTAACCATTCGAAAGATCCATATCGGGTGCAGAAAGTAGTTTTCCATTCTTCTTCGTCGGCAATGCGCACTAGATGATAAGCGTGGCGAAGATCAATCTTAGTATACACATGGGCTTTCTTCAGGGTGTCTAACAGATCAGAAAGCAAAGGTAAGGGATACCTATCTTTCTTTGTGATTCTGTTGAGGCCGCAGTAATCGACGCAAAGCCGTAATTCTCCGTTCTTCTTCTTGACGAAGAGTATAGGTGCTCCGTGAGGAGAATTAGATTGACGAATAAAACCGCTAGTAAGGTTTTCGTCAATGAATGCGCGAAGCGCTTCTAATTCCGATGGGGACAAAGAGTACATGCGTCCAGGGGGTAATGATGAGCCATCCTCTAACTCGATCTTCAAGTCATAAGGTTGATGAGGAGGAAGAGTATCAGCCTTCTTTTTGCTAAAGACATCAGCAAAAGTGTGGTACTCTTCTGGCACATTGGAAAGGTTCACGGAAGATGTATCAGAATGCGCGGCTTTTCCATAGGCAGATTCATTATGGAGTGCAAGTTGAAATATTGCAGAGCCTTTTGTATGGGCAGCACGCAAATAAGCAGGAGCATTAATCAGAGTTATATGCGGTGGAGAAGTGGTTTCAAGTGGTGTTTCGAATGCGGTAGGTTGTTCAGATTGTGGGTTTGTCATGGGAATCTGCGGGTTCAAAAAAGTTAACAAAGATTCAGATGGATCAGGCAGCAAGGCTGCTTCTCCTGTAGACATCTTGGGTGCTGGACCTCTATGCTGTGCAGAACGGAATTCAATATGGCCTGTAAACCAGTCAATCAATGGATTGTATTGTTTCAGCCAATTATAGCCAAGGACTGCGGAGCAGGAAGAGTCAAGCGATGTGACATAGAACTGGATGACTAGTGTAACACCAGTCGGGAAAACCATCGGGATTTCGACCATTTGCAAAATGATAGAATTGCAAGTTCCATCAAATAGTTGGAGTCCCATGGGTGGTACCGCTATGGTTGGTATGCTATGGGTCTTAATGAAAGTTGTATCAATGAAGCAATGTGAGGAACCAGAATCGATGAGTGTACGGATGATTAAGTCCAAAGTAGTTTTCAGGGTGACAAAGAGTGAGTCAGGATCCAAAAGAGCGGATGTGTTAAGTCGAACAAATGCTGCTACGCGGTCAAGGTCAATGCAACCCTCAGCCCGAGTAGCTTGTTCAAGAGGGTTGCGGACTATTTTTTTGAATCCGCAGGATCCGTCGTGGATCCACT
>QOVE01000362.1:0-17592 GCA_003521275.1 Tricholoma sp. MG99
TTTTGCGCAGGGTATTAGGACAATATACCTGCGGGTTTTCTGCGGGTTTTGTGCGGGTTTTGCGCCACGTGGAATGGTGCATGACAGATTCAGCCTCCTTGTGAGCCTCACTGGTCCCTCCATCTGTTCTTTTGCAGTCTTTTTTTGCTTTCCGGTGCCTGCGCCAAGTTCTAGCATCTGTTTCACAGGGAAGCTCCTGACATGAATATGCTTCCTCAGTCCAAACACGGAATGCACAGAGTTCATGACCAAGTTTTGCAGTAGCTTTGTCGAGATATTCCAGAGTATGTTTAGTGTGCATCCAGAGCTTTGCCAGAGCATGCCATTCTGCTAAGCGATACAATAGTGTTAATAATTGTCCATTATGTGGCTCATCAAGTAATCCTTCAGCAGTGGGAATCATATCCTATTACAAAATGCATCAAGTTTGATGAAACATTTGCAGCCTAATGACTCCCACCTGAAGAAGGTCTTCAAAGTCGCGCGCAGCTAATTTTTTCATTTCTGATACATTATTAGAGAATCGTCTGATGGTGTCCTTGCCAAATGTCGGAATCTGTTGAAACCTGATAAACGATCTTCATTATAACATGGAACAGCTCTTGAGTTTTTATAGCAGTCACCTAGCATCCAGTTCATTCACTGCCTTTCTTCTGGGAACAGCTGCATAAAGGACCCTAAGAATGTGGATAAATGTGTACTTCCATACTCCCAATTCAAACTCATGCAGCAGATCAACCACCAGCATGCAATATGGGTCAAAACCAAATGGTCCCAACTTTTCAGCAAAAATATTCTGTAGATTACATTAGAGCAGGATAAACTAATACTGGCCCACCCAGAAAGCAGAATTTACAGGGGTTGGCACCAAAGAGAATGGTTGCAGCAAATTCTTGACAATGGTGGATTTCAAACCATGCCCCAAACTATAAATGCACTGGCAGGCATTTGTTATTAGCTGGGAAAGATAAGAACGGGGGCAGTCTATTCGGTTTTTATTATCTCTAATCCAGCCAACCTTATCCAACTCAGCCTTTGCGACAAGGCACCTGGGACATGGACACAATCCGCAGTCTCTGATAGCTGCTAAGCGGACTCTGAAGAAGTGTTGGGAAAGCCAGTAGAAGAATCATAGCAAGCAGCTCTCACTTTTCAGGATAGTCAGCTGAATACGTAAAAATGCGGGGGTAAATCTGCCAGAATATTCCATCTGCACACTTGAGCACCATTCCATGTTGGTAAGCCTGGATAAATTTGTCATCAAGCAATAAACTCCAAACTTGATGCATCAGTTCCTGCCTGCAATGTACCAAAATGTTGGCTTGGTGGCTAGACTTCAAAAGAACTGAAGCAAGAAAGTTGTGGAAGGTGTCCAGAATCTAAAAATAGGGTCAGCCAGATTAACCTAATTAGACCAATGCTTGCCTTTGGTATATAAGCCACATGGTGGCAGGCTCCAGAGTTTGGGTTCACACGAGTATATTTTGAAAGATTGGCGAAGTACATGTAGAGTGGCCAAACTGATGCAGTCCCAAATTGTGCTAAATGTGTGGAGTCTGACCAAAACATCAAGCCTGCAATGACTTTTTCCAATTTACATCCTGGTTCAGGCAATTGTTTTTGCAATGCATCATGGGCAGCTTCCCAAGCATCTGAGGTATAAACTTCATCATAAATGTGAGTTTCATTGCTGGCAGGATCAACATGGATTTTTTGAAAGGGAGTGAGATGAAACTGGCTAGATATTGCTGTTTTCCATGTGGCCTTGATTACCTCAACTATAGGTCGATAATGAAGCCCAGGAACATGAAAAGCCTGAAGAAGGCGGTTCTTGAGAGGAATGGGGACTTTGATTTTGACAGAAACCTCCCGCCAGCCATCAGTGGAGAGTGGCAGGATGCTTGAATCTCCTTTGGCTGTAGCAGAGTTGTCCAGCCGCTTGTTTTCTTGATGGGCATTGAATCCAAGAAGATCTTTAGATTGGAAATCAGGGGCCAAGATGACCTCCTTTGCAAGCCGGGTGATCTCCACCTCAGACTTCTGGGAACTGCCAGTATGAAACTAGTTCATTAGTAAATACTTGGTCATGTTTTCGAATGGCCATGGCGGAGAAGGGTGATTAATGACTTCATCAGCATCATCGGTGAATCCAGCATCAATTGGAAAATTTGCAAGGTCCTCAGCATGTACATGAGCATCAGGGTCATATGATGGTTGCCACTTTACATACTTGTGGAGGACGCTGAATTGATTAAGTGTGGTGTGGAAATACTCTCAAATGTGAAGAGTAATGCGCCTAACAACATGTATGCCACAAGGTTCAGTTGCTGGGGCAACAGGGTTTGGCATTGGAGGCAGTTTATTAACAAAAGGGTGAGGCATGCCGGCTTTTTGAGTAAACAATCCAACTTTATTGAGAGCGAGGGGTTCGTGCACAGCAGGAGAAGATGGAGGTGGATTCAAAAGAGAAGTATCTGATGCCGACTCTGGGAAGGAATGATTGTTTTCTAAACTGGTGGAATCTAATTGGGTGGGCCCAGAGCTCTTGAAGGCAACATAGATTAGTGGAATTGAGTATATGAGCCACTGCAGCACCTACTGCTTGTGCCTGCACTTCAATTCTTGCCTTTCTAGCATGCAAGCTTTCCTCTACCAGTTTGCCACGTGCGTTTAATTTGACCTTGGGCAGGGGGGCATGTCAAGCACATCTCTTCTCTTGTTTCAGGGCTTGTAAAGTTCGGTAAAATGAACAATCATCTTGGTGGCGATTTAAACCTGCTCTGGTGGAGAAAGTACTGTCACAGCGATGGACACAGTTGAATGGCATAGTGATACTAGCAACTAGGACAAGAATAAAAAGCTTGGCAAGGAACATGATTCTCTATCTAGCGCCAGATGAGGCATCAAGGTAAGTGCAAGCCCAGAGCAGGGAGAATTCAGTTGTCTCACAAGTGCTGAAGTTCAAGCCTCTGGCCTTGATTTCTTGATGTGAGTCTTGACTGCCACTTGTGTGGTTAATCCAAAAGGTCACAAATTTTGGCAGTAACTCTGAGCCAGCATCCTGAGCCTGAGTAGTACTTGCTGTCTAAGTAATAGTACTAACTTAGCTTCTGCAGTGACAAAACTATATCACATGACCATGACAAGTTAAATATCCATTAATATTAATATTCATTCTTTAATTTCTTAGTAACAGGTACCAGAGATCAGTGATCGTAATACTAGCAACTTCTATGTTCAGGCTTCGATCTGCTTCGAGGACAAGTGCCTCCATTGGCAGCAGATTGCTGGAAAGACTGGACATCCTCTAGTTTCATAATGATCCTATTAAAATGAATAGATATCTGAATATAAAAGCACAAACCTAGTTCCTTTGCTAACTCTCAGGCTCGCTTCTTCTTGATGTGTTTTGCCTGTTCAAGGCTTAGTTGCTCAGTCATCCCCAATTCAGTAAGAATTTCCTTCAGTTTCTTAATCTGCTGCGCTGGTACATCAATATTCTCGAAAACTCTATATGATCTTGCAGACCCCGCACGCAGCTACAAGAGACTAGCGGTCAACACACAAAGAAAACCAGGCCTCAGACAAGTGACTGTCGATGCAACAGATCAGCTCGCCTTTAATCGCTTAATAGTTGCCTTGTCTTTACTCCGACTAGAGCTTGATTCTCTGCCCCCTTTTGTCAGATTTCTTCAGTGCCCCTTCGGTGCGACATCATAAAGAAAATGTTCGTACCAAGAAATTATTAAACTCACCTGGTCAGTCATCCAGTTTTTTTTTCTTCTTTGGCGAGCATCCCTGACTGCGGCTGCGATCTTCATTTCATTCTTTGCGCCATCAAACTCCCACCAATGATGTGATGTGATGTGATGTGATGCATCTTTGAGTAAATATCATTCTGCATGTTCTTGACTGCAGATTCCTGGTGTTTGCTATCGTCTGTCTTTGCAACTAGGGCAGAGTTGTGCCCATCGTGGAGCTCCTGTATCAGAGATTCCATCTGATATCAGCCTGAACATCTGTTATCATGAGGCAGTATTGGGTGCACTTCTGCTAAATGAGTCTCTAAGCCCTTTGAAAGTGGGTCCTGCAAAGGGCTTTTGGGCTCCTCTGCATCCAAAGAATTGATGATAGCCTATGTGCCATGCAGTGAGAGAATTGTAGGTGCTTGAGCTAAGCCTCTTACCACGGATTTATACTCCTTGGAAATCATCACACCTTCTCTTTGCCATTGAAGGATGGGTCAATTTGGTGTCCTTGCACCGTTGCTCCAATTTATGCTTCCTTTTCAGGGGGCTATCTGTTCCAGCACATGCATCTGCTTCATCATTCTTCCGCAGGTATCAGCAGAGCACTAGAAATAAAGAGGTATAACACCTGCAAGTAGCACAATTGCAGACTCTATGGTTCGCTTTACAAGTTGGTTAGATTCTTCCGAGTCCAGGGTGCCAGGTTGCAAGGAGAAATGTAGTTCAATATCCCTGCGAATCATCCTGGGGGTCAATGATCTATGTATAAAGCAACGTTCTTTGTAAGTTGTGATGGGAAACTTGGGAAAGGAAAAAGGAAGATTGCCTTTCTTGATGTTGTGCTTGCTTCACGATGTCATTGACAACTTGTTGAAGCTGAAGGATGTCAGGCAACAGCGACATGAAACAAGGCTGGCAGCTAGCAGGGCTAAGTTGCAACAGGTAGCACAACCTGAATGAAGTTGCAAGCAAGCGCAGGACTAAGTTAAGCGCAACCTGGACACAGTCTGTTGATGGTGCAATCAAATCTCCATTTGCTAAGACTTTCTTCAGCTCTCCATTTGGTTCCTCTAGTGTCTCAATCTGCTTTTCTGCATCTTATTGAGCAGATGTCTCGCCCTCATGTGTGTCAAATTTTTTTCCCAGCCCAAATTTCCACCATTCTGAAAGCTTGGGCGGCATCGAATATGAAATGGCTTGCGCTGGAATGCGCATTCGTAGCAAGAAGATTTGTCAGGCCAAAGCATTCACAGCCAATGTAGAAGATGGATTGACTCAGATGTGCGCTGGGTGATTGAGGGTTGGCTGGTGAAGGATCTGAAGGAGGGGTGGAAGGATCCGGAGGTGGTTGCAGCTATGTTTTTGTCCAAAGCGGCAGAAGGCAGGCAATTGAGAAGTTCTGCACATGTCGATGAAGTTAACCATTGATCCAAAAGGGCAAAGATACCCACAAGTTCGCATGTGCATGCCCATGGTCCGCCACCGCATCTGTGCCTGCATGCTGGGCAGCACCCCTGCCTGTGCAGCAGCTTCACAAACAAAAGTAAAGGGTCAATTTGACATTTGTGGGGAGCAAGAGCCTGCCTACCTGCCATCAGACACATCTGCTAGAATGTTTAGCTCCTGCTGCCCCCTGCCTGGTGTTCCAGTTTTCTGCAAATTGGGACCAATTCATGGAGAAGCTCATCAGGGAACTGAAGAGCTATCTGCACACAACCTCAACATCAACTGCAAACCTGCTCTTTTGCAACCGCCTTGGCATGCATGTAAATCTGAACAAATCAGCAGGTGGCCAGCTTTATTCGCAGCTGGAAGGCCGGGAGCGGCCACTCCTTCATGCCAGGCAGGAACTACTTAAAAGACTAAAAGTGAGAGCCACCATCTGGGCCATAACCTGACCCAGTCAAGGTGTGGTGTGCGGATGTGGTGGAATGTGTGAGGGCACTTGAGGAAGGATGTGCCAGCACCTCGGAAGTTTACCCATGGTCCAGAATAAACAAAACCAAATAAGTATGGGTGCACAGGCCTGCAGCCTTAGTATACTAGGCTGGCAGTGGCTCTGACTCTCATAACTTGAAGGCTGAGCGCATTCCAAGTTGCCAGTGAGTTCATGTTACTAATTTGAATAATTGCAGTCTATCTGACTAGCTTTCCTGAGCTACCCCTCAAGATGTCTAATGCCACAAACCTTCAGCGATCTCCACATGATATAAAGATTCTCCTTGCCACTGCAGCTTCTGACCCTACAGCCCTGCAACTCCTGGAAGGTAGCACCATGCCATTCGGCCAAGCAAGGTTCCAGTTGAAGCTAGTGAGCCTGATACCACCGCACTTCCACCCTGGACTTGGTGACAAGTCTGATTTATTCCAGTGCTTTCTGTCATGGTGCAAGAGGCCGGAGCTCAATTGCCCTCCGGATCTGAAAGCTGCAGTGTGCAGGCACAGGAGCTGCAAAATCAATTTCTGGAGGGAAAAGCTGGATTTTATAATCAAAGGGGGGCTCAACTGGTTGGAGGAGCAAAAGGAGATATATCTTGCAGGCATTCCTCATGCGGTGGTTGAGCCACTTGCTGAATCCTATCCACCTCTTGGATATTGGGTGTATGAATCCGAAGAAATCTTTGCCAAGTGGCACAAGGATCTGAGCACTGGCAGGCAACCTGATAAGCGGGTTCCTCGATGGCCCTTACTTAATTTAGATCCGGCACTGCTTGCAAGGGACATTCTTGTCGATGAATCCATACTCATCCATGATCTGTCAGGCGAACTCATCTGCCTTGTCATCCAAGACTTCTGCTCCGACAATGCTGCACTCAATTGGTTGGACGAAGTAATCAAGGAGGCTGTGTACGAGAGGAAGAGTATCAGGGTGCGCATCCACTGGTTGGGCACTGGTTGTACACTGACTATTTTTAGTTTGAGGACTCAGGAAAGCTCATTATGCTTGGGTATTCAGCAGGCTTGCGAAATGCGCCTGCCAGTTTCGACTGGGTCAAAAACCTGCTGTTGACGACCCATACCCCAGAAGCAGTGCAAGCTAAAAATGTCAAATCAAGCTCTGCTTGCACCCTTGCGTGGAATATGATGAGGTCGCAGCTTCCCAAGGAGGTATTGGAGGACTTTGATGGATTTATCTCGAAAGAGAGTCTGGTGCGAATGGACACAAATTCTGCCATGGCCAGAGAGGGCAGTCATGGGGTTTATACTATTCAAATTGGTGACACTCAATTTGATTTTGACAAAGCCGAATTGGCTCCACTGACAGCAGTGTTTGCAGAAAACTACTCTTGGTCAGTGTTTCCGCTGCCTGCCACCTCCTGCCACTCTGACACTAGAAGCCAGTGCCATCCACCGTGAGGTCCAGCCACATAAATATGCTGTTTCCCTGACAACATCCCACAGCCACAATTTTAGTGGGGGTGGTAATTTCTTTCTCTCTAAGTATGGAATCCACATACACACAGCAGCAAATACTCTCATTGTCTGGAAACCCTGTGATGACCACAGCACAAGCCTTCAAGACTTCTCTCCACCAACTGTCAAGGGCGCCAATAACCCCAACCCCAATTTCTTCCAGCGCAGCTTGGCGTTTGTCACCTCTGCCTGCCTGCCAGGTGTGTGGAAACAATACTGGCAAGCCCAGCTCAGTCAGAAGGAGGCAGCAGAGGCCTTGTATAGGGAAGCATCCCCTGGTGATGAAATTTTTGACAAGTAGCAGGTAGCTGGATAATTAGAGTGTGTGCACCATCAGATGTAAAGAGTAGTACTTAGCTAGTAGATAGTATACTGAGTCTGGGCATGGTGTAGTAATATAAGCAGATCCTAGTAGCAGTCAGGGCATTTACAGTTGAGCCTGATATATGTTTGGTGGAATTCGTCACAAGAACTCGGTTAACCATTGGAGGTACATTCTTGAGACACTGTAATCAGGCTGGATCATTCCTCGGTCTGTGTGTGCTTGATTGACAAGGTGTTCGCAAGCCTTAGCTTGTGCTCGAATAGCTTTGGTATTTGTCGATATATTGTTCAAATCATAATGGCCACAAAATTCAATCCCAGGATAATAATGAGGAGCACTTCACGGTCTTGCCTTCACCTTTTTCATGGATTTCCACCTCACTACTGAAGCTTGCCATTTTCAATTTCATTTGTGTCAGTGGATGCTTAAGCTATGTATGTATATGCTCATTCAAATGCATTTATCCTACATAGTAATTACTGAGTGGTGGTATGAAGTTCGAAAGAAGAGATGCACGCAAACATATCATTCACTATATAGGGAAACAGGTAAGGAGTTTGCTGGATTACATACTGACATCATTCTTGTTATAATTAGAAATGCCTGGCAAACACCCTAGCTCTTGATTACATATGAGACTGTTAGTGGCTGTGTACAAATTTTTCCTCTCGTTGATGATGGAAGTTTGAAAGGAAGAAGGATTTTGCTTTTGTTTAACTACTATAGTTTCTGCAGTAATTACTTTACAATGAACTGAAGTAGAACATACTTTGTGAATTGATGTGGGTCAACTGAGATCTAAGGCCTTCGCCTTTGACAAAATAAAAGACTTTGGTACGTCGATGCCAGTGCATATATGTGACACATAGAACTTACTGCCATGCTATAATTAGAAATGTCTGGCAAACACCCTAGCTCTTGATTACATAGGCCACTGTTAGTGGCTGTGTACAATTTTTTCTTCTTTTTGTTGAACTTCCATCATCAACGCCAAGTATTTCGCTTTTGTTTAACTACTATAGTTTAGTATTACTTTATAATGAATTAGTCAGTCTTGAAGTAAGGACATACACTGTGAATTGACATGGGTCAAATGAGATCTGAGGCCTTCACCTCCGAAAAAAATTAAAGACTTTGGTATGTCGATGCCAGTGCATATGTGACATGGGGCAAATGAGATATTACTTTGGCAAATTCTCTGGTATGTTTATCCTCAAGGTGAACATGAAGAACAGTGCTAACACCCTTTTTGCAGTTTACAAATCGTACGGCAGTACTTGCCTCTCCTCTATCCTCTTCTGGAATGCCCTTCCAACCTTTTGGCTTGCAGATGCAGACGCAATCAAAGCAGTGAGTGCAGATCAGGTACTTTTTGCAAAGGACGTTGAGGTAGTAAGTTTGAATATCACTTGTGTAAAATGTCAGGTGAACTGAGGCATCTGTAGTATGAAGCTTTTGAACATATATGGACCGAATATTGTAGGGACTGACGGATCAGACTGGAAACAGCATAGATCCGTCGCAAATTCTGCTTTCAACGATGTGAGCAAGCCGTCTGTCTACTGCACATCATACATCCCATTATCTTCTAGGTGAACAACGCTTAGAGCTAGTCTGGCACAAGTCTGTTTGTATCATTCATGAGTGGTTTGACAAAATTGATATCCCAGAAGGACCTTCCAATACGGGTGAAAGCATTCCTCTTCTGAATGTATTTATTCATGCAAATCAGGCTTCAAGAGATGTTCTCTGACATGTGGGCTAATATTCTAGATTGCTATGCTCATTATTTCATCCGCTGGTTTCAGTCGTCATGTTTCATTAAAGGAAGACTTGCAGGCTGAACCACCCCTTGGTCATGCAATAGCATCTTCAAGCCTGCCCTCACCATTGCTCTGCGGTTCCTTCTCCCGAAGGTCGTCATACACACATGGCTGTATACTCTGTATAGCCACATTCATATTCCATACATCTTCCTGGTTTTGGACAAGAAGAGCACTTCTTTCAATGCGGTGCAAGGTCACATGCTAGCAGTAATTTCATTGGTGCAAGCATGAATTGCTGAAGGCAAATCCATGTCTATGGATGCTGGTCTGCTTCGTAACTTGGTCGAAGCAAATAAATATGTCTGATGACGGGCAACTCTCGGATGACAGATTGTACATTGAACACTTTTTACTTTGTTGTATAAGTATTCAACTGCCATGAACAGACATATTTCATTGCCAGGCATGGTATATTATATTATTATGTGCCTGAATAAAACATACAATATATCTCATAATTTCACCCACCAAAAAAATGTAAACCCATTCCCATTGACTCTTGAGATGGCTCCAGGTGACCGAAAACACCCCCCACCCAACGACTGCTGACAAGAGTCTACTAAAACCACTCACAATACATATACCAACAAGATTGTGATGCTGGCAAGCCTATTTACTGACAACATGCTCATATGCACACATGAGATGAATCTGGCTGTTGATCTTGTGAATGACCTTGAAACAAGTTTTACATGGAAGCCGTGATTCTCATTGACAACTGATGAAGATAAAGATGACAATGATATTTATGCTCGGCCAGAAGATTCTGCACTTGAAAAGGTCAATAAAGTATGGGATGAGCTTGATAAACAACTCCAAAAGGAGAAGGAACAGCAAGGGGCGGTGGACATCGACGGAGGCGAGGTTCTAGAAGGCGAGGTTTATGATTTTGATGAGTTGGAGAAAATTGCCAGAGAAGAAGTGCCAGTAAGCTGAAATGAAGAGATGTATGTGATTGGATCATCTGGTGGCCATGAATGGGATGTCAATATGATCGTGTTGACAGAAGGTATCTAGCATACTCTTCTCTAATCATAGTAATAGATTGCAGTGACCAAAACATTCTGCCTGATTCTGCCACCCTGCCATTCTGCCGGCATGCCAGCAAAATTATTTGAAAATCAATTCTACCACCTTCATTGACACAGACACATACCACTGGCCACACGATCAAAGATCATTGCCCTCGAAGATCATATAAGGAGTTTGCCTGATTACATACCGACATTGTTCTTGTTATAATTAGAAATGTTGTTATAATTAGAAATGTCCAGCAAATGCCCTAGCTCTCAATTACATACGATTACATATGTGGTTGTTAGTGGCTGTGTTAAAAGTTTTCCGCTTGCTTTTGAACTTCCATAACACATAAGTATTTCGCTTTCGTTTAAATACTATAGTCTTTACAGTATTACTTTATAATGAATTAGTCTTGGTTTTGAAGTAAGAATATAAGCTGAAATTGAGATCTGAGGCCTTCGCCTGTGAAGAAGAATTAAAGCCATTGGTATGTTGATGTATATATGACAACGTAGAACTTACCTACCTTGCGTACCATCCGGACTTTAGCCCACAAATCATGTCGACTGATATCGTGAAATTCCTGGACATTGAGGCCCATGTAGACAATGAGCACGAAGATGAATCAGAGGCATCCGACAAAGACGAGTATGGTATGTTCTTCTCTAGTCACAGGAGGCAATCATTGACATTTACTGTTAGACTTCGTTGTTGACGATGACCCCGACAATGAGTCATCCGTGCATCTGTACCGTTGGCAGACTGTAGATGGCTGGGAAGAAGACAATAGCCAAACTCCACGTCAGAGCTGCCTTCTAGTTCCACAATAGTTGTTCAAGCCAGGAAGCTCCTCCGTTGTCAGAATGCTGCTGTCTTTGAGCCAGAAAAGAATGCCGCCTCACTGGTTGATTCTAATAACTTTTTTTACGGTGTGTCTGCCCTTTTATTCCGCAGCAACAGAGTAATAAGTATCAATTGAATGTTGACGACAACCACAGTTCCAGCTTTGAGAGAACCAATCATGCTTGGGAAAAGCCAATTCTGGCAAATTGATGATGTTTCTGGTATGTTTTCTTCCACTTAGCGTCTATGATAAAGTCAGTCACAATATTCCCAGATCTCAATATACCAAAAGTCGATGTTCTGAACCTAGACTCATATGCCAACCTCAAACTGTTGCTTGACACATCTCAGAATGCTGGAATTGTGGAAGATCATTTCTCGAAGCTTTTCTCACAATGCAAATCCTGCCTAATGATGATGACTGACTGGAGCAAGGAGGACCACATATGTCCTGTCGGTCCTGTATCGTGCAATGCTCTGAAAAACAATGATATCATGATGCTGCAGCTTGATTGTTATAATGGGGGCACAGGTATTCGAGAGGCACAGTTTAAAAACCTTTTCTATCAGTGCATCTATTGCGAGCTGTTTATGACACAATGGGCAGTGCACAATCATACCTGTGAGGTAGTAGAAGAAGTCTAATGACTCTGGCGGACACTGCCACAATCATACTAATAGGTAAGATACCCCAGTTCTCGATTCATGTGTTTAACAACAAGGCATTCCATTAGGAGGAAAGGGATGTAACAAAGTTTTGGTATGGAAAAGGCGATAAGTTAATAGTGACCAGAATGTGTATCAAAGCACCCTATTGTACACTTCACTTGCTGGATATTCACACTTCATATGATACTGTCACAACTATGACATTAACCTATTCATTGGATGAGTCTTTGAGTGGCATAGGAAAGTGTACTCACAGTGATTATAAAACCAGATCTATCGTATCTGGAGCTCTTCCCAACCAAATGAATGGTCTGAGTTCCTGTCGTCCGAGTCTTCAAATATCTCAGTGTCATACCCCAAGCTGGACTCCCAATCCCAGCATTCATATTCATCAAAGTTGGCCAAAACATCAGGCCCATATATCAGATCAACATGTTCCAATAGAACCCTGTAAGGATGAGTCTCTGGCAAAGAAGTACGACGCTGTTCATCAATCCCGCGGAAGTCTAACACCAGATTAAGGTCTCGACATCCTTCCTGTAATTTCTTTATACATTTACAAGCCCTCCCAACCAACAATGCCAGATACAATGTTGCCGACTTGCGAGGCTTGAGCCGATACTTGACTGCAATAAATGTTTCTTCAGTCCACAAGAGATCACGATAATCAGACATTCGATTATATTCAGATCCAACTACTTCCGGATGCCAGAAGAAATTTGGAGGCTACAAGCATAGCATTAATATGGCTAGCAACCAAGGCAAATTGGTGGCGCGCTTAGCACTTACGTATGAACTCCAGTTTTTTCCTGTAGGCTGAAGGCAAGCTAGTATGCCTCTTAGACCAAGTTTATGAAGGAGAAGTCTTGGGAGGAGACTATTGATCAGGTCAAGAGTTGGTAGAACACGAAGCATAGAGATAGTATTATGCAGAAAAGTTGAGTAATCATCGAAGATGCTGTGGCCACCATGACCAGTTGGCGATACGCGTCAAATGGATGAGAATCGAACACAGAGATAGGATTATGCAGAAAAGGCTGGTTTGATGGAGGCCAATTAATCATCGAAGATGTTGTGGCCACCACCAGCTGGCAACGCCATGTGTCGAATGGATGAGGATAAAAGTCATCTGAGAGTTGAGGGATTGAGGATTCTGCAAGCGCTGCCTGTTGGCGATGTGGTTTGAACATAAGGCGATTAAAGCACTGGGTAAGAAAATCCATAATTTCAAGGGGACATTGTGTACCCAAGGGGGCAGCTATATATCAACCAGGTGTGACTGTGACTAAGTTTTATAATTCCCAGTTGCCAAATTATGATATGGTATCTGTTGATTCCTGTTCTGGATCTCCTCCCCATTCATCCAGAATCCTTCCAAAACAATATATGACATACCAGTATCTCTTTTCAAGTGGATAGGATAGATCTGATGTCGATGTGGCTTCACACCTTGATTGTTGCACTCAGTGACGAGCAAATCTACATTGGGAACTTGTTGAAAGTGGTATACTATATCAACTTGAATTAATGACTCAACACAATGATGCATACATTCTAGCTGCTGCTATGTGTATTGGAATCACATCAACATGAAGTCTCAGTAATTCCTCTGGGAAGGCAAGCGTAAAATTAGTTAACATACTTTGGTGTTTCATTGTGAATTGACTCGGAAGCATGACATGTTGACACACATGAAAGCTGACAGCCTGAGAATGTGGACTTATTTACATGGTTGTCCTCAGTTGAACTCCTCAATAGGCCTCAATGCTGAGCGCTGAATGTTGAAGCTGAAGCTTGAAGGTGGGAATGATGATCGTGCCAGTAATAGATGAAGAGGTTGTGATCAAATGGCAATGGTGCGTTCACATGCCAGTGCCATCTCATGAATTTGAATGCTCATGCATTGTCACGGTAGTTTGTAGAGGCCAGCCAGTACACTTAACAAAGATTCTGGTTTGAATACTGTAAAATCTAACCGGGTATCCGACACAAACAGCTTGTGGCGCATGTACTAGTGTCACAGATGTGCTAGTGACTCAGACCAAGAGCAAAAGGCCATCTTATAATTTATTGGATTTTCCGATAACATCACGGTCTCATCTGAGTTGCAGTCCGAGTCAAGGCTGTGTGACCAAGTGTCAACCTGCTCAGGCTGTTTCTCCAAACCATCCTCACAAATATTAAGCTCTGGATTCTGCCAGTGTGATTTCTTTTTATCACCATTGAACTTCCCAACAACTTGAAAATTTCCTCTTCAGTATGTTTCTAATTTGGACCAGATCCTTAATTTTCTGACATTCCTAGTTTTTAGTCCCTCTTGCCATTGTGCTTAAAACTCCAAGAGTGTGGAATCCCATAAACGGCTGTCCTGTTGAGTTTGTGGCATTGTCTGAGTCAGCTGCATAGTTGCCATATGGACTGATGAAGCCTTCAGACCGGTATGCCTTTTCATTGTCAAAGATCTTTGGCTTCTAAGGCAGGATTTTCTCATTGCCAAAAAAAACCATGAGATGCATAGCTGCCGGATGGACTCAGATGATGATCAGACCATTATGTAATTTCATTGTCAAAGACCTTTATATTGGAAGTTGTCGAGAAAGTACTTGTGGTTCACGCAACACCTAACGTAGTAACATCTGCACAAATCCAAATCATGACCATAAACCATCATGTTTCTGCGGCATCCGACTCTCATGCGAAATATGCCAGTGAGCAGCACTGCTCTAAAGTCTTCTACACGACTTTATCACACTTCCAGCCTGAGTATGTTCCTCCTTACCAGTGGGTTGATTATCTTCATGTTACTAGTAGCAGCGACTCGCCAGACACAAAGCGACTTGGAAATCTGGCTCTATCTACACAACTACTACTACTAGTACATCTCCAAGTCAGACGGTAGTTCTCAAGGAAGTTGCCACAGCATACCCTCTGCAGACAACAATGAACTTGAAGCACACCCTGATTTGAGTGATCTTTATGAGTAGCTGTGGTGAGTTACTATGTTTGGCAGCATCACTGTCTTACACTGTATGCTTACTGTTGGTGCGAGATACGCAAATGGTCCAAATTTCACGAGATCAGATGAATCATCATGACTGGAACGAAGTACGATATCATAAACTTCTGCCAAACAAACAGGGCCACTAGTACTAGCCTGAGAGTACTTCGTTTTTTGCATGACCTCAATATGGCTACTACTAGCACTTTCAGAGTTTACAGGTTGCAGGACTCAGTCTAAAAGAAGTAATATCATATAGGTCAGTGACCTTTTTGGAATTCTCTAAATTAGGCTACTCATGGGTTCAAGTTTGAGCGCTCGCACTTGTATAAGATCATCACAGCATGGAGTCTAGCACTCAGTTCGAGTTTGACTACTACGGCCCCACTCTCAATATGGATGGCATAACAAATACAAACTATGGGACCAACGACGATACAGAGGAATCCATTCGTATCACTTACGCAGGTGCAAAGTGACAAATTGCTGCCCTAGAGCAGCAACTTCAGGCGCTTCAAGAAGCTGGGACCAAGCAGAAATCGTGAGTCACTGGTTGCTTCTTTGGAGGCTGTTTCTCATTATTATCTGCTCATCCATTGAATAGGGACAAGGTATCAACCGTCACTCAAGGTCGCGTTATCTGTAGGCTAGTTTCTATGTTCCAAAGTATCAATGAACTGGTTGATGAGAATGATCGGTGCCGCACACTTGAGGCAGAGAATGAAGATTACAACTCAAATGATAACATTCACACCCTGGAGTACCCTTATCTTTCCTTCCATTGAGTTCGTATTTATTACTCATGCAGCACACATTGGCTTTTAGGCAGTGTCGAACATTTCATCATTATAATCTGCTTATCTGACATGTTCCTGGGCTTGAAGCTAAACTAGTGGACCTCGACATCCCTGAACTCAGGGCATACTTTTGAGATGTAATGTCCCTTTCTCTTGACGTCAGACACTGTATTAACCAGTCATAATCATCTTAAGCTATGCAAAGGAGCAGCTGGTGCTCGAGGGGATGATGCAGCCAATATGAAACCTGCCATTGTCAGCTGGGTCCAAGTAGCACTGCTCTACGAGAATCCTGGGGCCCCAATAGTACTATCTCCAAATACCAAGTTTGAATGTGGTTTTGAGAGTGATGTCACTGGCAGCTTCCTTTGTCCTATCGACTATGATTGGAGAAATGAGCAGTAAGTTTTTAGTATAATCATTAACACTCGACTAACTCTCCAATCTGCAGAGTGCATCAGAACATCCGGGATGGCCATGCCAATTTCACAGTGACCGCTGATTCCTGGCCTGCATTCCTTTATCTGCATGGTAAAGCCTATGAGGATGATGTTGAACATGGACTATTTCGAAGTGCAATCCTTGTCAAGGTATGCAATATAAAAGTTTTTATACAGCTTCATGGCTAAGATGCTTAGGCATTTAAATTCATATTTACATTGCCCACCTCATCTCTAGATATCAATTCTGAGAATGACATTGAAAATACAGCACCTCGCCCCCTCAAACGTGTTAGAGGTAACAAAGCACCTACCTGTGGCAATGTTGCTAGTCTCCTCGGTATGAGGTCGGTCACACCATGTTCTATTGCTTATGTCGCCATCCAGGTAAGAACGATACTTTTGCTCTGCACATCCTGTTATGTAACTTGACTTCTAAAACTATCCAGCTGTGGTTTGCCCTTTCCAGTGCATCTGCTTGGAATGAGAATGACAGCTGCTTCAGTTATCCAGTCTTTTACAATAATATTATTGATTTCTTTGAGGATATACCAGGGCCTGCAGCTCAAGCTCATATGCAGAGTCTCCTTGCATGGTGGACAAGGTACTGTTCTGAGTTTGTTTGCTTTTGGCCTTGCTAACAGTGAACTATTATAGGAAAGTTTTCAGAGACCATCGTATTTGGACACAAGCCGAGTCTAGACCTGGTTCTTCTGTATCCAAGCTAGCCAGCCAGCATGCTGCACATGAGCAGACCGGTGCTCAATGAGTTGCATCTTGTTCTCATGATGGCAGATGAATATGCGGGCATTCTCGATCATATGCACCAGCGGCATCATGCAACTCCCTGTGACTGCTTTTCCATACACCACAGTTTATTGTATGTAGTGTAGTAGCTTCCGGCTTGTTTTGATCTTTCATATGGCCAAAACTATTCTGATCATAATACAATTTGCCATAAATCCTCTATTTTTTTGAACATGCAATGATAATGTGTAATGTAGCTACAAAATGATACTCTACTCTCTTTCCTGCTGCATTATTGTTGGCAGTTTGTAATGTATTGTAGATTTGATACCTTTTAATTTCCTCTGGGGAAAGTCGTAGTGCTGTACCATAAAGTGACACCGGAATACCTCTCAGCGCATATCCGCCTCCGAGTCGAAAGTCCAAAATAAACTTACATATCTACAGCACATTTTCATTTTACATTATGTCTCTGCAAGCATGCCTTCTGGTGGCTGCTACATCATTTTCCACACCTATGGTACAATGTGATTGCACAATGTTACGAAATGCCAAAGCAATATCCAATTGCACTTTCTGGTCACTTCCTTCAACACACTTCCCATCCATCACCTTATTTTACCAACCTGGCATATGGCACCGCGCATGAGGCATTTCTTCAGTACATTCTACTGAGCACCACTTCTGTGCCAGCTTGAATATCAAAAATATGTTATACGCATGTGTATTGCAATCAAATTGCGATCGCGCAAGGACAATTTCTT
>QOVE01000371.1:0-14573 GCA_003521275.1 Tricholoma sp. MG99
TCGAGTTGGCGAGTCAAACATCTTTATGAAAAAGGAAGGATTTCTCACCGAGAGCCATGCGAATCCAAGATAGTTCATCATTGGCTTGTCCCTCTCGCAATTGCAGCTCTTTCTCCACCAAGGCAGTTAGGTCTAGTGATGTAATCCTGGTGTCACCGAAGGTCGACGGAAGTGGTAGTGGGCATGTCTCGGCGCAATATACCAGTGTTACTGAGGACCGGGGGATAAATGGGTTGTCAGCATCGTCCAAGTCGGTAAAGTAGTCCAGGTCATCGGTTCCGACATCCTGAGGGGGTAAAGCCTCCGCGATAAGTTGATAGTCATCCCATGCAGCGTCGTTGAGATATTGAGGAGCCTGACTAAGAAAAGAATCAATGTGAATGTCAAGATTTTGCCTCTTTGTAGTAATTTCGAGTGTGATCTTCTTGGTCGGTTTGGAACCCTTCTGGCGGATGAAGGATTGAAGAGCTAACCTGTCAGGAGATATAGGAACAATCATTGTATGCTCAGTAAGAGATGCTTACTGCGCATCTTGGAGTTTTAATTCTTGTGCAAGCCAAGTTGTCTCTCCCTTGCCTGTTCCGGTTTCTCCTTCGGCGAGCATCAATCCCAACTGTGATTGAGTTCTCGTCGCTGTTGCTTGACCGGGATCGATATCATAGACGTCCATAGCTTCTGGAGCCACTAGTCGAGCCTCCTGGCACCACTTGGCAATGTTTATCCAAGCATTGAGTTCCTCTGGATTAGTATTTGCTGTATATTGTTCCAGATCAGTGCGGCTCTCTTCTTCACCTTGAACAGCTTTTCGGTATCGGTTGCAGGTCACAACAGCTGTAGATTATATATCAGCGGATGAATATATACACTTTGATGACTAGAAGAACCACTTACTGATATCCAACATCTTCTTGAAGTTAGAGTCCCCCATGTGATTGTTGAGAGTCTCCACACGGGTTGCAAGGGTGGCGTTCTGGGTACTCGGCGATATCTCGTTTAAAATGGACCACAGGGATTCCAAGATTTTGCCGTCAACCTGGCCGGCGCCGGCAATGAACGTCGGTGAGAAGCGGGAGAAACACTGCCACACATGACCCCCGACGTGAAAGAGGCCGATGCCGTGTAATATTGCCACACCAAGTGGCAAAGTAACAAATTGGCTTTCTTCCATCCAAATATTCAACCTTTTAAAATATTGACAGATAATGTCGTAGATGAGAAGGATTTGCTTGAGACCGGCAACATTGCTGTTTTTAAGAGCTTCCAACAATGAATAATCCATGTTTGCTTGTCTAATGAACATAAGGGCATAAAGAATTACAATCCACCGAACACATGCCTTTCTCCTTTCTGAAAATCTACAACTGCACCAGGACAAAAACACCCATGGCAGCCGCATGCAGTCGCACCGATGCCAGTGACATCTAGTCCTTTGTACTTGACAAACTTGTCATTCACTGTGTGGTGTTCATTGCATGTCGATTTCTAGGGAGTCAAATTTGCAGCGACAATGGAACACAAAATTATTAATGTACCTCCTTCACCTCCTGCGCTATGGCAAGATGTGCCTTGTAATTTCTTGGCTCGGTCATAAAAAACTCCCCGTGTGTTAACCTGACATCGCGATTGGTGTTTTCATGATGTTGGTGTACCGCCGAAAAGTTGCCATCCATAACAAAGGTTCGGGTGTATGCCAACCTATTGTGCGATCTTAGTGCAGGTACAAAGTATTCAAGTATTCACTGACTGCTCAGGATCGTGCATCCAATCTGATGGGATGTTAATGTCAGGTTGCGGGCATGCAGCACAAAATATTGGAATATTCATCGGCGGGTTGATCGCCAAGGATTCTCCGGGAACCAAACCTTCAGCGTGTATGTCACCATGGGGCGCCGACAGAGTGTGTTGCCACAGGCCCCGCCACTTTGAATGCTTTAAGACCCACCATAGCCGGCTCGCTCGAAGGAGTTCTCTGTAGCGGTCCTATTACCTTGTCAGCAACGGATTACGAGGGGACAATTCAGGCTTACATTGACAGCATTGGGGAACATCGGCGCAGTCAGGCGCCGGAGCTTGGAGTAGTATTGGTAGGCCGAAGCTTTGCATTCCAGGTTTGTCATGCGAAAATCATCTAGCACCTTGAAAGTAAATGTGGTCTTGATGTTCTTGTAGCTGACAGGAAATAGTTCCATAGTCAGCAAATGACGCTCCTGCTCTTGCCGACTGTTTGGGCAGTTGCACCACTTTATCCACACTCGATGAACGCCGGAGACATCCATGACGGTCAGCTCATGGCAGTTATCAGGAAGTGAGTACTTCCCGGAGGCAAGGTTGTAAATCCCAGTGAGGCGTTTGAGCTCCTTTGTAACGTTGTTCATCAAATCATGGTGATATCATCCGCACCGTTCTCGTACTCCTGAAATGAAGGCGCCAGCGCTGAGGTGTCAAAGTAACTTGGGCATGGCTTTCCACCATGACCAAGATGAAGCACGACACCGACCTGAAAGAGCCAAGCTGGTTCGAAATAGGATCCCGCCCAATGGTCAATGCGATGGAACGGAGGGCACTATGTGAGTTGTGGCAGCACTCCGTGCAGAATACAGGTGTGAAAAGGCAATCTCGACATCTCCATGCCGCCAGGTTACCACAGGTATTGCATGCAAAGGAGTCTGGAACCTCGTTGGCAAGTAGAGCCTCAAGATGCATCTGCTTCCGGGGTAACCATTCTCTAATATAATCTTGCGGGGTCTTGAGGTTGTATTAGTAGTGTACTGATGTGTACTGAGCAAGTGAGATACCTTTGTGGATGCCTCCTCGACCTCTGAAATCACATGAAATCCCTCAAAGTCGTTGTCGGCGATGTTATCGCCGAAGTCGGGAATTGGGCTTTCCTCAGGTTGAGATGACTGCCTGGCCTTCTTTCGCTTTGGCATGGATACAGACGTCTGGCGAACAGGAACGGCTCGGACCCTTGCACCCTCCTTTGATTGTCTGGTCAGAAAGGTGACCTGAGTCGTATTTCCAGTCTGAGCTAATCGTGTGCGGGACCTCCTCATGATGAGTACTGATGAATCCGCTCTGAATTCAAGCACCTCTTATAGCAGCAGCAATGCTATTATGCAAGACCTCTTTGTTGTCCAGGACTGTGTTCAACTGATTTCATCACAAGGCATATTCGCCGATAAGGTATTTTTGCAATCGGTGCAGTCCCCGACAGATATCGGATATCCTGTCACCAAGGGAATTGGTTAAGCTGGATCTCAGGCACAGAAATTCCAACATAGGGTAAGAATGATGGTATAGCGGAAAGTGAAAAATCTAAACTAGTGCTAGCAACTCTTTGCAAAACCAACCATTCCTTTGTCTTGACTCACCACACCTCCAATGACACCTTATGCCAACACCTCCACTGGGGAGGAGTTTGACACTACTCCACCAGGTTCAGATTCCAACGAGGAGTGTGAATCTGACATGGGTGCAACATTCTTTCCAGCATCCAGGACATGGACTTCCGAGCAGAAGCGGATATTACAAGCTCAACTGGACAATTGGAAGGCTGCCAAATCAACAAATCTCGGAACCTCATTCTTCAGGGTGCCCTAAAGGAGTTAGCAACACTACCAGATGCACTTCCTATAGAGGAAATGAAGTTGGTAAGTCAGCTTTGCTTCTATCCAAAAACTCAACCTATTGGGGACAGAGTGTCAAGGTCTGGTATGGGAACCATAGCTGAAAACTCCGAGACGGTCCTGTGGGGAAGCCAATGTCTCGGCGCAAGGTCATCATGAAGCTCTACCATGCCGAGATTGATGCACTGTTGACAGAGCAACATCCCAATGCGCGCCGAGGTACCGCAGACTGGCTAGGAAAGTTCTTGGCGGTGACAAAGCAAGTTAGCGAAAGGGTAAGGGCGAATCCAGTGGAGAACACAAATGTTGAAAAGCTGAGAAAGGAATGGATAAATAAGGGACCGCCGAAAGATGTTTGCCGAAGGTAAATTCCACACCAATCCTCTTGGTGATGTCTCATGTTGTGTAGGGACGCCGATCGGTTTGCCAACAAGAAGATTACTGAATTCGCTCAAAAAATGTATCTCGAACTTGGTATTAGGATGGTAACATTGGCTGCCTGGGTGAATCCTCGAGGGGAGAAGAGATGGTCAATGTAAGTGTTGTGCTACAATATATATACAGCTCCTTGACCCCATTTCAGTTTTGACATTAATGACAACCTTGGCAAAGACAAACCAAAGTTTGCTACTGCATGCCGAAACTGGTCAAGGTTACCTATTGAGAAGACCTTCCACCAGTATGTGATCGACCATTTGACCGGCGATGAGGACAAAGGGAACGATGAAGAGTGCTTGGCTCACCGGCCGGTTGGAAACACAAAGCCAAAGCTTCAGTTGGCAACTGGGAGCAAAGGCCAACCACTTCTCCCTGAGAACTGTGTTCTTGCACATGGTGACAAAGCTCAGTTCCTGGACTACCAGAAGAGGGTCTTGAGGGCATTTGTGGAAAGGATTTATAGTATGTACCTTCAATGTATTGAAATCCATTTTCTGTTAACCATAAACAGATCTTGCTGCTGGGAGAAGAAGTGGCTGAGTTCCCTGGAGGGAAATTGCATTGGACCAGGACCAGTACATTAATCAAGAAATGTATATGCCTACAAATAGTAGCAGAGCTCGCCGAAGCACATCTTCGGTGCCCGCAGGCTCCCATGCTAATAGCGCCGAAGATACAGATGGTTCACAGGACTTCATCATACTGCGTGATCCATCAAAGATGCACAAATCTGACATTGAGGTATGCTTCCGGCTCTGGTTATCTCGGCAGGAGAAAGGAAAACATGTTGCCTTCACGTTTTCTCATGTTCTCAGTTCAGGGGCTGAATTGCGAGATGCCATCCGACTGGATGAGTTGTCAGACCTTGGTAGCAGCGATCTCGACACCCCGGAGCCAGTGAACAAACCAAAGCCAAAACCAGCCCGAAAGAAGGCTAAAAGGGCTCGAAAAGATGCATCACAACCCAAAGGCCCCATGGTAGTGAACAACACCAATCAGCTGATGCCTTGTGAAGGTCCAGAATGGGACAACTTGGACCCTGTGCTGCGACCAACAATGCCGTCGGCGGCAATGACAGTCATCAGCACCGAGAATCCAGTCATTGATGCCAGAGCCATCGTCAATTTTGCCCCCAGTGGGAACCCACCTCACATCCCCCTGTTCGGTTCAATGGATTCAGTTGATCCTGTACATGCTGCAGCAATCGCCAACGTTGAACGTGGTGGTAATTATCATAGCATTATTCCACAATGGGTACAAGACATGAATGCCAACGCTTCACTGGCACCCCCTCAGATACTGAAACCAGCACTTCACAAGGCCCCATCTAACCCAAGACCACCTGTCAGTGAAGGGAATTGTCATTTGATGGATACAAGATCCAAAGCTTGATCGAAATCCCAAGGGCCTCCAGAGGAGAATGATAAGGCAACAGATACTGATGTTCCCCTCCCAACACACCGAGGCCGAAGGAAAGCCAAGGAAAAGGCCATCTCGGAGAAAGACACTGGAGGTAAACGGAAAAGGGCATCATCAACCACGAAGCAACCGTCGAAGAAGGCCAAGTTGACACAACCGGCAGCTAAAGATCAACAAGCCATAGCTACATCCAGCTGACCGAGGGCCAGACCAAAACCCCGGCCCACAGGTCCCCAGCCGGCTGCGACGGAGGGCTATGATGGCAATCTTCGTGGTCGCCGACGATAACAATACTGAGTAAATAGTCAAATGATCAGGTAGAGCAGACTTTGATGATGCCAAAAGCACTTGTGTCTGTACAGCAAAATGTGGATCAGGGATGCAAGAAACGCTTGGCATTTGTGTTGAATAACTAAAGTCAGCTTGTCGACACATGTGATGTATCACCGACACACGAAGCATTCATGTGGGCTCATGCTTTAATCTGAGAGTGACATAGGCCCATGTGATCAATCTGCTGGTCACGATGGTTGCGTGGGGGCCCATAGACCATTCCACCAGGTGCATGGGCCCACACGCAGAGATTCATATGCCCGGATGGCGATGATGGAAATTTTGTGGTCGCCGTAGATAAGAGTACTACATAAGCGGTGTAATGTTCAGGTAAAACAGACTTCTATGATGCAAGAAAGCTCGCTGTTTGTATAGCAAACGTGGATCAGGGATGTGCAAGATATGCTCGGCGTTTGTATAGCAAATGGAGAGTAACGGTTCTGATGTACTGCCGAAATGCGAAGCATTCGTGTAGGATCATGCATTGGTCTGAGACACTTATGGGCCTCTGATCAATCGGGGGCCGATGATTACATCTTGGAGGCCCATGCACCATGCATCCCAGGGAATAAGCCCACTCACATGAACTGATATCTACACTTCGGTGCCGGTTGCTGGGCATCCACATATCTGACATATCGCCGATTTCTGACACAATCGTGTGGGCTTATTCCTCATTCTGAAAAGGGCATGGGCCCATGCGATCAATGTGTATCTTATGGTTGTAGCGTGGGGGCCCATTTGCAATACCCCCAGGCCCATGGGCCCACTCGCATGACCTGATAGTGTAGGAGCCAAGATGGAAAGGAAGGCGCAGTGATTGAAATTGTTCAAATTAGTCTTGTAATGTTATTCACCAAATCATTGATAAAATATTTAACACCCAATCATCAAGCTAAGCAATGATTACAATTATCCTTGGTCTGGTATAATACCGACAATAGCGCCAAGGCAAGATGCGTTGTAGCACTTGTCTTGTGTAACGCCGAGAGGGTGTAATACCCATCAACACATTGCACTGATGCAACATCGGTCATACCACTTGTCTTGTGTAACGCCGAGAGACGAAGCATTCACATGGGCCCATGAGTTGTGTGAGACTAGTATGGGCCCATGCAATCAATTCCCTTCAACCGATTTCTGACAATTGTAGCCTGGGGGCCCATGTAGCATTCCTCCAGGCATATGGGCCTACTCGTATGCATTGACATCTGGATGTTGGCGGCGCTGCCATTTCAGATATCGCCGAGTGCCCATCGATTTGTGTGGGCCTATCCTGGGCCCACTCACATGAACTGATATCTTCAGTGCCATGATGGAAAGGATGGCACAGCGATTGAAATTCTTCATGAGTCTTGATTGAAAAATATGTAACATCCAATCATTTAGCTAAGCCCAAATCATTGATAAAATATGTAACACCCAAACATCAAGCTAAGCAATGATTACAATTTTCCTTGGTCTGGTGTAATACCGACAATAGCACCGAGGCAAGATGCGTTGTAGCACTTGTCTTGTGTAACGCCGAGAGAGTGTAATACCAATCAACACATAGCGCCGATGCAACATCAATCTTAGCACTTGTCCTGTGTAACCCTGAGAGACGAAGCATTCGCATGGGCCCATGGGTTGTGTGAGACTAGTATGGGCCCATGCAATCAATTCCCTTCAACCGATTTCTGATGATTGTAGCCTGGGGGCCCATGTAGTATTCCTCCAGGCATATGGGCCCACTCGTATGAATTGAAATCTGGATGTCGGCAGCGCTGTGGGTTTAGGAATCTTTATTGCCAGCGTGTGATATATGGCCGAATGCCGGAGTAGTGTCATCATTCATCGCCAAATGCATAATGGCGCAGTTATTGAGATTGTTGAAATCAGTTTGCTTGTAGTCTTATTTACCAAATGGTGGAAGAGAAGTGTTATTATAATGTTTATCTAATACATATAATAAACGCCAGTAAGCTACATATAAAACTTTGATGAGCAGATAATTTTTTTGAAGAGCAGATATTTTTTTTGCATGCAGAGGGTGGTCAAGAGGTGATCGCCGAGGGAGTCCCAGCACTCCGAGGTGACGTCGCCGCCGCAATGGAGCTCACTGAAGCACTGGCCGACGCCAAAGGATCCAGCAGAGGGGTCGGTGACAAGGCGGCCTGTGGAACTTCAGGAATCGGGGACAAACATGATGCTGAGGGCACCGGTGCTGGGGGAGGTGGTGGTGCAGAGATAGTGGTCGGCGTGGTGGCAGTGCTGGAGGTGGGGGCTCAACTTGTCTTGGCAACAAGGTCAGCCGGGTTGATGAACATCGAGGATTTGACGCCCATGTCACCGTCCTCATCATCACCATTCCCCTCGTCCTCGGCGGTATCATCCTCAGCTTCCAATTCGGCGATGTGTGCATTCGCCTTGGCAACCTGTCCCTGCAGTTGTTGGACCTTTCCCCGCAACTGCTCCAACTCCAGCCCATCTTGAAACGCATGCATCTCCCGTTCCAACGCCGGTAGTGTCACCAACATCTTCTCCTTGGTGACCATCATCGCCTCCATCCATCCCTTCATCATCATGTTCTCGGTGACCAATACTTTCATTTGCTTCTCGAGGGACTTCACTGAAGTGCGTAATTCGCCGACTGAGATTTGGAGGCCTCCGACTGACGGCATATATTTTGAGGACTTTGGATCTGGGGTCTCCAAAATGCGTTCAGTCGGCATGAGAGAGGCGATGGAGGGCACCAATGCCTTTGATGGCGGAAGGGGTTTGCTGGAGGTTGGGGGCTCGTACTCCTCATCTTCCACATATTTCCTCTTCACCCCGCCCTTTAAGGTTCCTTCCTTAGAGCTTCCTTCACCCTGTTTCCCCAGCTTACGTTTTCGCTCCTCGCTGTATGAGCACTTGACTTTGACTTTGTGGCAAGCGACGCATGCTAGCTGTTGGCCGGTGGTCTTGCAGGGGGAGCCCTTCAGCTCACAGTGAGCACATTGCGGAGTTGGCCTTTCAGTGGGCGACGACCAAATTGTGTCTGGCTCGCCGGTCTTCATCCTAGATACTTTGGCCTGGCTGACTACAATCGTCGAGTCGGCCTCCAAAGCAAGATGGTGTTCGGGGATCTCTCTCAGCGTTATCTTCGCTCGTTTTGGCGCCCGCTTGACCTTGACCTTGTCCTTGTCCTCCCTCGCCGTCTCCTTATTCTCCGTTGCCACCTCCTTAATTTGCCTGACCGCCCTGTTACTGCTGCTTGCTTCCTGCGTCACCGCCATAGCCATCATCCTTGAACTTTGACCTGCGGCGGGAGATGGTTTAGTTGGGGCTTTAACTGCCGGGAGATGAATGGTCGGCTCGGGAGGTGGGATATGGACCGCCGGTGTCCCATAGGGCGTTTGGTCCCGAATGTTGTGCCATGGGATTAAAACCGGCGTCGGCGAAGGAAGGAGCAATTGATCGTGCCACTCGGCAAGAATTTTGAAGGTGTGGTATAGGAACGGAGTCATCTGAGTGGTTCCCGTGGCTACTGCTTTCCTGTGGTTTATCTGCTTGCCAAGTCAGTTAGGCCCAGGATTGGATTAAGCTGATTTACTCACCAAGGCGGTCATCACATCGTTCTCCTGCTCTCTGCTCACACCATTTGCAAAGTCGGCCACTCTCTTCTCCATCTGCTTCGCGATTTCAGCCATTTTTCAGGGGGGATCGACATTTTTTGCTGTTGTTGATGGTGGTTGAAAAGGTGGAGATAAAATGTTTACCAATGTTTGCTCATGTGACCACGTTTAATTTCTCACAACATAACTTATTAATCATCGCGTGTTCCTGCAGTGAAGACACCGTGCAAGGTCATGGAGCCCAAAGCTGCCCAACTGGCTGCACACATGGTGAGCAATATACATATATTGTTTCTTAAGGACTTATTTCACATCTATTCCAGAACGAACAGCTTTCCTTTCCAATGCCCGCGCCCCCACCATCTTGGACATTTCCGGCGAATGTGTTTGCCATTCCAGACAAGATTCCCACAGTGCCACAACCAGAAACATCACCGTCTGCATTCGATGCCGGCGCCTTTACCCTTCCCAATACCCCAGTAGCAATGTCCCATTCCTTCGACATCGGCGCATTTTCTTTGCCAGCAGCGCCGTCTGCGTTCGAAGCCGGGGCGTTCACACTTCTGGATCCCCCAGTAGCAACGTCACCCCATTCCTTTGCTATCGGCGCATTTTCTTTGCCAGCAGCGCCATCTGTGTCCAAAGCCGGGGCGTTCACACTTCCAGATCCCCCGGTAGCAACGTCACCCCAGTCATTCGACGCCGGCGCGTTTTCTTTGCCAGCAGCGCCGTCTGCGTTCGATGCCGGTGCATTCACACTTCCGGATCCCCCGGCAGCAACGTCACCCCAGTCCTTCGATGCCGGCGCGTTTTCTTTGCCAGCAGCGCCGTCTGTGTTCAATGCCGGTGCGTTCACACTTCCAGATCCCCTGGTAGCAACGTCACCCCAGTCCTTCGACGCTGGTGCATTTTCTTTGCCAGCAGCGCCATCTGCGTTCAATGCCGGTGCGTTCACACTTCCAGATCCCCTGGTAGCAACATCACCCCAGTCCTTCGACGCTGGTGCATTTTCTTTGCCAGCAGCGCTGTCTGCGTTCAAAGCCGGTGCGTTCACACTTCCGGATCCCCTGGTAGCAACCTCATCCCATTCCTTCGACATCGGCGCATTTTCTTTGCCAGCACCATCTACGTTCGACGCCGGTGCATTCAAACTTCTGGATCCCCCGGTAACAAAGTCAGTGAAACATCCATGAACATGTTCGCCTGGGCCTAGACCAACCCATCTGTATGGGCTCAGAATTACTCTGCCATCATAGGCCCATATGTTTGGGTCATACACATCAGTGCATCTGCAGCATATCAGTGTATCGGTGTATCGGTGTATCGGTGTATCGGTGTATCGGTGTATCGGTGTATCGGCATATAGCTTCACCGGTTTTACTGTGGTGAAAGCCACAGTACTTCTCGGCGCCAATATTTCGGGTGGTCAATACTACATGCATGTGAGTGTATAGTGATCACATGACCACGTCTCAATTCTTTGTTGATCACTTCCACCTCGTTGTCCCACTTGTCCACTAGTGCTGCTCCTGAGACTCTCGATTTTTTCCTGGTCGCTCTTGGTGATTAGTAGGCCTGGCGTGGTCAACAAGGTCATTTATAGCAGGGCGAGTGCAACAAGTGCCCCTCGGCTTTTCTTGATGTTTCTACAATTTCCGTTCTCTTGGATCTGGCCTCTTGACAGAGATTCAAGGTGGGACAGGAACACGCTCAATGATTGGGGGTCAGTGAGGAGTGGGGAAAAGGCTAGTCCCTCGTTGGAATTGCAGGGGGTGGCTACTACTGACACCCTTACTCCAACTCTAGCACATATCCCCACCACCCTGGCACTAACACCAACACTCCATAGCTGAGATGCCAATGACACCCGGCGCTGGCAACCCACATGGTACCAACATGTACACCGAACCTTGTCAACAATACCCCGATGTGACCGCCAGTACCCGGCACCGCCATTCAACAAGTAACACCCTGCGCCGACATTCAACAGGTAACGCCAGGCACCAACATACAGGTGACCATGGTGGGATGTGCCAGCGATATTTAGTTTCATCAGTATTCCCATTATGTAGCCTACTGTTAATACATGTTGACTACCAGTAAAGATAACCAATGCCAAAAAATGAAGTAACAATCAAAATGTTATTCATTAATGAATGTTCATGGCTACTACAGCATTAGATTAATTTCAAACTGGGAGCGCCAAAGCTTTTCTTCGGTGACATGTCTTTGGGGACATTCCTTCGGTGGCATTCTTTGGGGACATTCCTTCGGCGATTTCCTTCGGCGACGTTTCTTCGGTGTTTGCAGCCACAATAGGCCCCCACAATGCTTTGAATTCGAGCTGGGGGCACCGAAAATGCCCCGGTGCCTCTGGGCACTACAATGAGCCCACACCATCATGACATGTTATGGGCCTGTATGATACTATTCGTACCATGGGCCGAGTCCGCTACCACGAATGGGTTCGTGATTTTTGTTGCATGGGATGGTATGGTTCAATCATAATTTTTTACTGAATAGGCTGCTTATTATACTACCTTCATTCGCTTCTTCCCTTTACATATTGCTCCTGCACAGGTCAGATTCGCCTTATCATCTTCTGCAACATTCACTCAGTCTGATACCATCACCGACTCTGAACGTTTCTACAATAGTATTCTCCAATTTCTTGAAGATCTAGATGAAAAAATTGAAGTGGATGCTTTCCTCGTCTGGTGGAACTGGCAAGTTCAATTTGCAAGTTATTTTAATCTTGACTTTCTCATGCTCTACTGGTAGCCAAATATTCCCCACTTACTCTTCTGCTCAACGTCCTGTTACTAAAAACAGTGCATTAGCAAAGCTAAAGGAGAAAAGAGCTGTGCTCAAGGCACAAAGGCAGTAATTACAGTATGTTTGTCATCTCAATTTCTTCCCCAAATGACTCTTTCCACTGGCACGAAGGGGTGCTCACTCTGTATATTCTTCGGGTTCTGTGTGATGGTTTTAAGAAGGGGCCGTTAGACTTGGCATTCTGTATAGTGTTCGCATTGTTTAGTATGTCGCAAGCAATCAACCTGATATCTTCAATGATGTTATAAAGAACAACATTCTTCGAAATGAAACAATATCATGTAGCTTCTATGACGCTCTACCAGCCTGGCATTCTTTCCATTCGCGATATAGTTTTCCAGGTCATTATGATTCTTCGGTATATACAACACGAGCCACCCTCTTCTCGGTCTGCTTAGCACCAAGAGTTCCTCTACAATTTTCTAGGTCGTTATAATTCTTTGGTTTATGAAACTTAAGCCGCTTTCTCCTGTATCCACAGAACACTAGTCCTTCTGCAGATTCGCCCGATTTCCTTTGTCTTGTGACAAAATGTTTGCAGCTTCAAAGTTGGTTGGGTTATTTGAAAGACACTGTCACCTTGACTCAGTCTTGTGCTTATGGTGTAAAACATAAAGCTCGCCGTCTCTTAAATATCAATATCTTTGTTCAGATTCCTGGCATCTATTGTCCACTCTCTGACTCCTTGCAGGTTTCTCAAGGGTCATCTTGATGAGACTCATTGTCATGCCTTCAAAAAATGTCTGCCTGGCATATGATAGGAAGCAACATTCATTGTTCTAATGTGGATGAATTTCACAAAGGCTACTGTCCTTTAAAATCCCTTAACATCCTATCTGCAAGGCTTATGGGTTTGCTAGACATTTCATGGCATATCAAATCTTACATTTTATAGTAAAGAATGAGCAGTTTGAACTCAGTTTCCTGATGCCCAGCTCCACAAAGATACAGAGCTCAAAGAGGTCCAGCATCCCTTCAATTGTAGCTAAATTAGGAATGTGGGGGTCAGGCAGCTGCAAGAATCATGCATAAGGTTCGACATGGGTTGCACCATGGGTACACATAGCTCTTACCATACCCACAACCTGTAAAACCATACCTGTCAATCACACCACACCCTTGGGTATGGGTATAACCTGCAGTATACATCTAAAACCCATGGTGTAGGTACACTGTGGTACACCAAATAACCATCAATATATATACCACAGTGTGAAGGCTATGGTAATACAAGAAAGACATAACTACAACTTGACAGCATCATGCTTCTGCTTCCATTTCATACATATAGCTTCAACAATATCTGGCATGTGTACTAGGTTCTTGTGGCCCCAGGCCCCAAAGCACATGATAGCAAGATTGAATGGGGCGAGAGTCGGTTGCAGGTGAAGTGCAAGACTTGTCTTCCTTGCAAGAAAACACGCTCAACTGCAGTTGACGTAGCTAGATTATGCAGTAAGCTATGAGCTCTCACAACATGTGAATGGATGTACCTGAAATACTCAAATAATCAAATGCCATAGCTGACAGCTGGGGGTATACATGGTGATGCTCCCACCACCACGCAATTGGATCCTGCACCTTTTTGAGAGCTTGTAATAGGTAGTCATCAAGTTCATTGGCTTCCTCAACACCATCTACAGGAATGTTGAAGAAATCAAATTCGTCACTGCTATCATCAACAGGCACCTGAATCAATTGACATCAGTATAGTTATGAGACAATTATGAGATGATACACATACATTTTATTGCGGGATCTGGTTCTTGTTGGCATACTTCTCAAACTCCTCCTGGACAATAAATAGCCTCTGCTGTGTCAATCCACTCCTTGGACCATTCTTGTTGCTGGAAATACTTGAGCTTCATCTGAGGATGGAGAACTAAGGCTTGAGACATTAGAAGTGAAACCATGAGAAAAGCCATAAAACATACTCATGGCAATCCGGTATGCATTAGACATGTCAGTTTTTGAATAGTACTTGTTGATTGACTTGTGAGCAAACAATAGTGCATGCTTGACAGATGGTGCAAGTGGGTTACCATTGGCATTTTTGAGAAGTGCATCAATTTGATCCATCATGGGGATTACAAGCACAATTGTAGAGACCAAATCTGTTGAGAACAGTAACATAGCTTCCTTGTAAATCTGCAGCCTATTAATTCTTATCAACAAATAGCTAACTGTAAGTGTACCTTCAGCACATGCAAGAGATCCCTAACAATGTCCCAATCCTCCTCATCAAGTTCATACTTCCAAAGTTTGACAGACTTATCAGCAGTTATATTGTCAATAGCAGCATAATATGTGATGGCAACTTTCA
>QOVE01000375.1:0-19215 GCA_003521275.1 Tricholoma sp. MG99
CTTGCCCTATGTCTTGTTGACGAATTCCACGCGCTGTAGACACCGTGACTCGTGAGTCGTTTCTGTCAACTTGTCCAGAATTATGCTGGCTACTAATCAATGGAATGTTCACTGGCATTTTGTTGCCTCTTTAGCAAGGAGTATAAAGCTTACGTTCTCCGATGCACATCTAGGGCCCGGGACTCCGAGTGCAACACTGCTGGCCGTAATGGTGAATCCTAGCGTGAGGTTTGGCATGGATTACATTCACACTGGTGTCACGGTGCCACTGGCACCTTTTCGCCGGTAAGCAAATCCTGTTTGCTAGCTGCCGAAGCAAAGTAACACATGTCATGTCAATACAGACACGGTTCTCTGTCGTCTTTCCTGGTACGTCAATCCCGAAAATAAGACTCGGACTAACCTGACTATTTTATATCTTAGCTCAACCTACACTACGATTGGCGCTAATGGTTAGCCAATGCGTTTTTAAGGTCGTGTGCTGGTAATGTGTGTACCTCGGTTCTTTGCTGTACATCTTTCGATGGTATGTCACGGCCGTCGTTGTCCCTCTTATTCTAATACTAGATCGTTGGTCATTCCTTAGCAACTATATTTTCTGCTTATAGGATCGACCACAAATCTAACTAGATACGGCACCCTCTCATTAGTGGTACTTTTCCGGTACTTGCTATTCGTCATACCCAGATCACTGGCACGAACAAAACAACACACACTAGCCACCCGTATAGTAGGCTTACAGTTACCATCGTCACGACGTGAATGAAACTATCTCACAATACTGGTACATAAATTCCTCAACGCAGCCTCAGCTATAGTGCTGATCATGAACACGGTATGCTAGATAATTTCACTGGTAGGAAACAGGCGAAGTCTGAAGTTGATAGAGGTGTCGAGGATGAAATGGATGACACAACTGAAAAATGGAGTACAATTCGTCGTAACCAAAGAATCCCGTGGTATTTGCAGAAGGTGGCCATAGTACATCCTGGTAATTATGAGAGATATTACCCATATACGTCAAGTCAACGTCGACAGGCGTGAAGACAGAAGTTCAGCCATACTCCCATCATCTGCTAGGACCGTAGTATCTTCTAGATCTCTGAGGATTCGATCGGCTTGTTCAGCAGCTCCTGATAAATTGGCAACACGAGCACAAGCGGCGCGGATGGCGATCAGGGCTGGGTCGGGTAACATTAAGCTCTTATTCATAGCCTCGGCCTTCGCTGCGGCAGAGGGCTCGACGCTGAACGTGACACGGGACGGGACGGGCACTATGGACCGGCCAAGATCCTTCCCGCAAACGGTATAAGTGTTGACCTGAATACACCAGTGAACATGTAGTTTGTTGAGTGGAGAATAACGGAGTAAACGATGCAACATACTTGTCCAGGTACTGGTTCAAGCCATAGGCTAAAAGAGTCAAACCTGATGTGCAAGTTGATCTCCATGGTTATCACATTTTGAAGGCTGTTAACTTTGCCGCCATACAGGGCTTCCGCTTCACTCCGAAGACCAAACACATTAAGTATGGCAAAGACCGTTGCAGCATACTCCTGTAGAATGATCAGCAGTATGTGTGATATCAGAACAGTAAAGTACTAACCTTTTCACCATTTTGCGCACTCTCTGAAAAGATGTGGGCGACCTCTGTGTTCGCATACATGTGATTAGGAGAGGCCTTAAAGGCTGCGTCAAGCTCAGGGATATCGCTGCAAGATTTCTCATCATAGACTCCACTGATGGCACATCTGTATCCATCGCGTAGCAATGCCTGAAGAAAATGAGCCGATGTCCGACACAGATGGCTAAGAAACGTACCTGTTTTCTGATCTGTGGTTTTGTCGGATCAGCGTTGCCTAGTTCTTGCAAGATCTGCTCCTTTACGACGTCAAACGAGGGTCGAGAGACATGTTTTGATGGCGTGGGTCTGGGTCCTGTGTTGGCACGAACTGGAAGCTGTTCAGCGCATTTGGAAGATAATCGTGTTCACTCACACACTCGGAGGAGATGGTTGCGATACGTGAGACCCAGTTCAACTAGGGCGTCGTAGATGGCTTTGTCATCCGGTTTGCTGAGACACGAGGTGATCTTCGTAAGAATCAGAGAATACGGAGTAGATCCTAGGTACCCATCGTGAGCATGGTCCCAGAAGTCCTTTAGAAAGAAGCCCAAGAGACGAATTCCAATGAGATGGTCATTATACTTGGCTTTGGTGCGGGAGCAGTCCTCCAGGGCGGTATTCTCCGCCTGCAGTAAGGTATGCCAGATGCTAAGCCCTGTTCCAGAGAGTCCACATGTGTCAAGGGATGGGAGGGCAGTCATAATGATGTGTGGCAAGAGGCTCGCATCTACTGTGATATACCCACGTGTGCCCTCTCAGATCTCAGCGAACACTAAAAAATCGTAAGAGAAGAACTTGGAGCAGGAATCAACAATATTTGTTACTACAAACATAAATGCGACAAATATGAACAACCATCATCGCTCTTCAAACAACCGCCAGTGTTGAAAAGACTTACCGTAGCCATCTCCTCGATCAATTCAAGTTCCTTCCTGTTCCTTTGGCAACATTTCAAGTGGCCAACTCAGAAACTTCACAGATCTGACTTTCGTTTGCCAGTGCCTCGTTCTACTACTCAGAATTGGTATATTGGCAGCACCCCAGTAACCAGCCTCTCGCCACCACCGTGCACTATGACTGCCCTCCCATCTCTTGACACGTGCGGACTCTCTGGAATAGGGCTTAGCGTCTGGCATACCTTACTGCAGGCGGAGAATACCGCCCTGGAGGACTGCTCCCGCACCAAAGCCAAGTATAATGACCATCTCATTGGAATTCGTCTCTTGGGCTTCTTTCTAAAGGACTTCTGGGACCATGCTCACGATGGGTACCTAGGATCTACTCCGTATTCTCTTATTCTTACGAAGATCACCTCGTGTCTCAGCAAACCGGATGACAAAGCCATCGACGACGCCCTCGTTGAACTGGGTCTCACGTATCGCAACCATCTCCTCCGAGTGTGTGAGTGACACAAGTCTCTTTCAAATGCGCTGAACAACTTCCAGTTCGTGGCACTTCGTGCCAACACAGGACCCAGACCCACACCATCAAAACATGTTTCTCGACCCTCTTTTGACGTCGTAAAGGAGCGGATCTTGCAAGAACTAGGCAATGCTCACCTGACAAAACCACAGATCAGAAAACAGGTACGTTTCTTAGCCATCTGTGTCGGACATCGGCTCATTTTCTTCAGGCATTGCTACGCGATGGATACAGATGTGCCATCAGCGGACTCTATGATATGAAATCTTGCAGCGATATCCCTGAGCTTGACGCAGCCTTTAATGCTTCTCCTAATCACGGGATGGGGTTCACAGAGGTCGCCCACATCCTTTCAGAGAGTGCGCAAAACGGTGAAAAGGTTAGTACCTTACTGCTCTGATATCACACATACTGCTGATCATTCTACAGGAGTATGCTGCAATGGTCTTTACCATACTTGGTATGTTTGGTGTTCGGAGTCAAGCGGAAGCCCTGTATGGCGGCAAAGTTAACAGCCTTCAAAATGTGATAACCATGGACCACACCTTGCGCAAGATGTTTGACTCTTTTCTGATGTGGCTTGAACCAGTACCTGGACAAGTATGTTGCATCGTCTTCTCCGTTATTCTCCACTCAACAAGCTACATGGTCACTGGTGTATTCAGGTAAACACTTATACCGTTTTCGGGAAGAATCTTCGCAACACCACAGTGCCCGTCCCGTCACGTGTCACATTCAGCGTCGAGCCCTCTGCCGCAGCCAGGGCCGAGGCTATGAATAAGAGCTTGATGTTGCCCGACCCAACCCTGATCGCCGTCCGCGCCGCTTGTGCTCGTGTTGCCAATTTATCAGGAGTTGCTGAACAAGCCGATCGAATCCTCAGAGATCTAGAAGATACTACGGTCCTAGCAGATGACGGGAGTATGGCTGAACTTCTGTCTTCACGCCTGTCGACGTTGACACCCCGATTTGTTGACGTATATGGGTAATATCTCTCATAATTACCAGTATGTACTATAGTCACCTTCTGTAGATGTCGTAAGATTGTTTGGTTACGACAAACTGTATTCCTGTAATCCCTTTCATGTGACTCTGCTATATTACCTTTCTTGCGTGGTCCTGTGGGTACCTAATCGATACAGCGATAGTTTGGTCTAACCAGGAAGGACAAAAGTGCTCAACCGTGACGCGTGTGATGTTCGATTCGAGAGTCGAGAGGGCGCACGTAGGTATACCAGCTCAGTAGTAACGAGCTTTTTGCCTCTACTCTCTACTGTGACTCTGTATATACCCACGTGTGCCCTCTGAGATCTCAGCGAACACTACATAAAAATTGTAAGAGGGAATCAACAATATTTGTTACAACCTTGAAACAGAAAAACTTGAATGCGATCCATAACATTTTGATCGATTGGCTTTCAAAATCGTGGTGGACTTTGGTATCGAGACTAGAATGCGACAAACATGAACAACTATCATCGCTCTTCAAACAACCAAGGTTCAGTGTTGAAAAGACTTTCGGTAGCCATCTCCTCGATGAATTCAAGTTCCTTCCTGTACCTTTGGCCTGGGGAGCGAGACTCGCAACTTTACCACATCCTAGCCAATACGGTGGAGGGCCGCGCGGCGGATAGCAACTTCAAGGGTAATGAACACCTCAACCTGGAGCCGGAACTGCCAGGACGAGGAACTCCTCGAGAGCCTGCATGAAGTGACGCCAACTTACCAACCTGTCCATGCACACGTGCACTGTAAAACCAAACATAACATGTAAGCTATGAACCAAACCGCGTACGATGCACAAGCGACGGCCTTACCTTGACTGGTACATCCCATGCCCCGCAAGAGCCGAAAAAAAGCTGATAGCCTGCCTATCGAACACTTTGGGTAGCTGGGGTTAGAGGTGATCTAGGCGAAGGATTGCGATGAGATTTATTCGAACGAGCATTACGCTTTGAATACATAAGAAAAGCCAAGGTACAAATTTGCTGTCAGAAAATGCAATGAGCATCGACGACCATGGTCTGATCGTGTTGATCTGGAATATGCAAAAGTCCCAACGCAAGATAGTGCCAGCGGCACAGATAGTTATCGAACTTTGTCAACTTGCTCTAGCAGAGACTCCTGGTCTTTAGGAAGAGTAGATATTAGTGTGAACAGTCTCTTTCGCACTAACCTTTTAGAAGTAGTTTTCTCTCATTGTACGTTAATCGAACTGAACTTTCGAACCTGGCAGAGGAATAGACCCCCCAGTAAGCTATTGTAAACTAGTGAACGAAGATCAGAGTGGTATGTTTACCTGGGCTAAGCATACAGTATAGACTAAACCTGCGCATCCGTGTACGAGACGGGTAAACACCCTGCTGAACGACCCTGCCCTTTCCTACAAAATGCCCACGCCCTTAACGCCAACAACGACACCCCTGATGATGACCGTATGAGGAGCATCAGTGTAAGTAAGGGCGAGGGCGAGAAATAAAAACTGACGTAGCCATATTTAGGTGAAAAAAAATTGCGCTATATGGACGTCGCTGTGTCGGGGAAGCAGTGTATTCCTAGCCAGGGGTGTGTCAGTATGAGGCTAGTTATGAAGGAATAGAAAATACGCACCTGGACTCTGGAGCATACTACACAGGACTCGAAGGGGGTGCTAAAAACGCCTGTTCCTCCGCGTCGGTACCTGCAATCACCAACTTAAGCGAGTGTAACCCAAGTGCAGAAGGCACGCATATCAAAAGAGATGCTGATTGTGGAAGCTTAATTATGCGATGGGCAACACCCGAGAACACAGGTTGAGATGATCAAACACGGCCCGCGAGCGGCACTGAACCGCCAATGGTTAGTCAGCCACACGACGCACAAAGGGCAGGGTTCAACTCCATTGGCATAGGCTGCTAGGAAGAAAACACTAAAACTAATTAGTATATGTACAGCACACGTAGCGAAGGTTCGACTCACCACATCGTCAACACAAATTTTTCCACCCCATGAAGCAGCTGGACGACGTTCCTTTTGACATCCCTAGGAACGACCACCCACGCAACGCCCCAAAATCCAAGCGACGAATCATGCCTCCTCCAAATGCAACATCTTCTCCGTCTCCCTTCTCCGTTCCCTTCTCCGTTTCCCTTCTCCACCTCCCTTCTACCACCCTCCTCACCCGAAGCAACCACACCAAACATCCAACTCCCCACACCACCCCTGAATCACCCAGAAAAGCAGAGGAAGCAGCCCAGCTCTTTGCACCAGATAATCCAACGTCCTCATCCTGCGGACCATGTTTGCCGCTACCTTCATTGCTCTGCTCTCGAGATCTGAATGGACGTGTGACAAGTGGAAGATGATGGCGATGGGTCAGGAATGGGATAATGAACCAGGGAGTCGCCTTCTCTCGGAACTACAATAAACGTGCGTGTGAGCTACAATAAACTATAAAGAAAAACGAAGGACATTGACTCACTTTGCCCAAAGAATTTCACCATAAGTATCCAGCACCCGACGACCCTTACTCTAGTAGGGGAATCACCCTTTTTCCTGCCAGCAATGCCGAAAAATGTCTTTCGAGTAGGAAATCAACGAGGCGCCGTGGATATAGCAGCCTCAGGCTTTGCGAGGGGATTGCCTGCAGCGTACACCTTCACAACCGAATCGCTCGTCCAGCCATCCACAGCCATGACTTGAAAGCCGACATCGTATGAGCCGACGGTGGAGCTAGTTCATGGGAAAGATAGAGTATCCGAGGAGACGAAGATGAAGGGGCCATGTTTTCTGTGAAATGAGTTGCGGAGGTGGTTTAGGGAGAGGATGGAGGTTGAGAACGGGGAGATGTTTGAGTGGACTTTGGCGCCAATGCGGGGGTTCGGAAGAAGGGCCACAGCACATTTCCCTTGAGCGAGCTTGAGGTGATCAAAATGGCTTGCGGTGATGCCAGTGAGACCAAAGAATACTGCCAACACGATCCCAGCTCAAGATTTCCAAGATTGACCGGATTGGCACCAAATGACAATCCTTAAATGAACACCGCCATAATAGCACCCTCGGGCCACACCAAGCCCAGCATTTTCAAAGCGCCATGTTGACGATTCAAGCTCTCATCAGTGTCACTTGTAAGGGGTAAAGCTATAACGATAATAACCAAGGCGAGGGCGCCGGATGCAGCAGTCTTAGTACTGAGCGATGCAAAGTCACGGTAGAGGGCAAACAATAATAGCAGTAAGCCCGAACGTGACAACCTAAAAAATCGTGAGGCATTGTAATATCCCATAGGTGAGAGGAGGAGTCAGTTCTCCGTTTGTCTGAATGGTGCGGTACGTTGAATAAGTGTAATAGAAATACTTGAGAATCACGACGAACCTTCACTGTATTGCAAATAGGAATCTTCAGAAGCGGCCCCAACATTGTAAAGGACTGGCGGAAAGACCTGGTCTTCCTACGACAGTGAGAAAAACTGCATTGAAAAAAATGTAGAAGAGTCGCGCTCCAGAAGGCGTGACTGCAGATGGCATCCACCAGGAACCACTCGGCCACAGTCCAACGGACGTCCAGTGCAGCAATAACTCTACGTACAACCGAGTCAATGGCAACATCAAGAGAGTGCTGAAAGCCTGAAACGAACAAACAAAATTTGACTTGAATTTGTCAAGTTCACGTGCCTCGATAGCGGCCTACCTTCGCTTCGAAGGTTTTTATTTCCAGTTTGGTAATATTACTCGTTGCAAATTCGTTGCATCGTGTCGCTCTTGCTTTCTCCACTGTCCTTTGCACCATGACGCTCGTTTGTTACTTTTGCAATGTCGACATCCCAAGCAAGGAGGCTAAGCGGTGTAGCCGTTGTCGGTGAGTTCTATTCATTGTTACTCAGTGACACGTGTTGACACCTCGACGCATCTTGTTTTCAGTATTGTGATATATTGCGTGAGTACTCGCTCTCAATTTCCTCCTCGAAAACGCATGAAGGTTCCCTAGTCCAAGCAATGTCAAACCAACTCGTGGAAAGCAAGTCACAAGTACAATTGCGTCCCAAATGAAACGATGGCCGCTCTGAATGGTGCAAAGCCAGAGAAATTCAGTAAAGAGTGGATGGAGCTTGAAGTCGACAAGCAGCTGAGCAAGTGGATCGCCGAATGGCATAGCTGTTTTACGAAATGGACAATGCTGGGCCTCGATCTAGCGAATCACCCAGCTGACAGAGTCATGACTCACTGGCATGTCTCCCATTTTTCTTGCAATGTTGTCGCATTGGTCGATTAACATACAATTTCAAGTCTTCATCTTGTTGTCAAACCTCGTCATTTTCAAGACCACGTTTACCAAAACTATCGCGCAAGTGTTGTTCTAACATTTTTCATGCTTAAACCTCATTATCCCCTATACTGCTCAGGTTTTCCTCGCCGAGATCGTCCCATTTTCTAAAATCCAGGAGACCTACCAAGCTCTTGTGACGCACATTGATCCCACCGACTTCACGCGCCTTCGCTGTGTTATAACTCTTCAGAATGACGATGGTGTGGTTCTTCGCGTGCGCCTCCTCCAGTGGAATTCTACCAGCGTGGAGCAGTGGAGAAATACACCAAAGCCCGCTAGCAAGGAATTAGCTGCGGATACCTGCAATGCACTCGTGTATTCGGTAGAACACACACATGTGGATGAGGTGCGACGGATGCTGAAGTTGTCGAAATGAATATATGTCGTAACTGTTCTGTATCCTCTCGCTCGTTGAGATATAACAAATATTTTATCCAGTTCCTATTCATTCAATTCCTGTCTATTCGATTCTCTCAATAATACTTTTATGCAGTCTTGACCTATTCTTCAAAACATCGCACGTCTTTCAGACAGATGCTCCAACCAAGTTCGACAAGGTTTAATTTGGCACCACGCCTACAGCGGGAGTAAGAGTCATATTGCGACCATGGATTAGGCATCAAGCTACACCCTTCCATACCCACCCTGTTCAAGGAAGGCGCTAAGATGTTTCACGAGGATGTCGAGGCCGCCAAGCCATCTCGCCAATTCAGTGTCGAGTTTGTCGAGGGACCCTCCTTGAGATATACGCGCGTAGAAATCAGGTCGTCGGGGAACGGCACGTAAAGCTACCTGTGATGACGAAGGACTGTATCAGCATAGGGTTAAACTGGAAACAAGGAATTGGACTGAGAAGATAATAGGAGAATGAGACTCGTAAAACGAATAAGTGACGTAATGAGAGAAAAGCAAGGAAATATGGAAAGTACGCCGAGATAAAAATCCCAGTGCCACGAGCGATGGATAGGATGGTGCTTACATAGACCACAGAACGGATAAGAAACGTATGATGGTGCTTAAGCACAGTGTCGTACGAGCGCTTAAAGCAAATGTGCATTTCAGCTGATTTATCATTTTGTGCATTTTGGAGTGCATGGCAAGTGAATGACAGGCCCCTGGTAGTATTATAAAGAACATAAGAAAATTGAACGACGCTAGGAGGGGACGAGTAAAAGCGGATGGTATCATCTGGAGACTTACCTTACGAGGCGGACTAAGCAAGGGGTTCCATCCTTCTTTTGTTGTTCTACTTCTGCACGGACAAGGTTCTCAATAGTATCGGATGATTCAGGCATAGTTTCATAACGTCTGCGAACGCCCTGCCAGGCACCATCGTGTAAGATAATGATTGAAAGGGAAGAAGACTGGAATCGCTCAAACATCTATGTTGCTTCGTATGTCAGCCTGAACGAATCCAAAGATGCTAGATCCGAACAAATCTTTGAGGAAGTCACAATTCTAGTTGCCCCGGGTTAAATCGAAATTTGAACTCACCAAACAACTGTACCAATCCGTCGGACGCTTCCAAGAACAACTGTGTATCAACACCCGTGACTAGGATAGGTACGTCCGCAAACGACTGGTTGGGTCCCATATAAAGTTCAGCGATTGTGTTTCAACAACATCGCATATGCGATGTGGCCACTGGACAGAGGTTTTCTTACCTTGACGGTCTCGAAGTATGGGGCCATAAAGGTAGGATGCAAGCCTGGATAAAACGCAGCCCGCGTATTCCTGAGAACACGTTCACCCCATGCTTGTATAATGGACACACCTTGGGTGTGACCGAGGCCGGGTCTACTACCTCAAGGTCTAGACCGAATACTTACCTAAATCACTGAACTGCGTATGAGATAGTCACGAGGACAAGCTACGTAATCCTGAGGCTGTGTCAGTTAGATTTCCCAATTCGGCTAGCAGCTCCCGCAGTGTGACGAGCACCACACCTATCGTCCTCGTCGTCGTCGTGGACGTCCAGCAAGCTATTTTCTTCTTAAAGCCTGTCAAGCCAAAGGTCTATCAGATAGCTGCATGTCCGCGGCAGGACTTTCTAGACGTCGCGTTCCAGGCCCTTCCTCTACGCTCACAGGTTCGACTGAAGACAACGACCGCCCTGCGTCTCGAAATGGTCTGACACCTCATTCTAATGGGACATCCCACCATCATGCTGGCTCGGCATTCGAAGGTGGCAGTAAGGTTGCCTATGATCCGAGAGATCTCGACTTGGACGGCAGTGAGGAGGCACGACTGGGAGGCAAAATGCCGCGGCTGACAATCATGGAGGAGGTCTTGCTGCTAGGCCTCAAGGACAAGCAGGTGTGCATGGTTTTACTGTTATCGTGTTTGTTTCTTCCGTTAACTTGCAGTTTGTCTCTCTGGGCGCTAATAGGGATATTTATCATTTTGGAACGATAACATCTCATATGCGCTACGGGGGTGTATTCTCATTGAACTAGCACTACGTCGGCGGATTGCGCTTGTGAAGGACCCAAACCGGCGAAGATATCCGGTGGCTGAAAGGCTGGTGGAAGTTATCGATGATCGGCAAACAGGCGAAACGATATTGGACGAAGCACTCAAAATGATGAAAGCCCAAGAATCGGACAGAATGGGCATAAATAGCTGGATTGACTTGCTCAGTGGTAGGTGCCCATATTTAGTTGTTTTGCCTTTTCAAATATCCCTCCTGTTGTATCCCATCCAACGTCCTCCTGCGGTTCCGCTGTACGGTTCTATACTGCACATGCATCCGGATCGTCGCTTTCTACTTTCTCTTCCTTTTGCTATATGATTAATAACTTGATTCTCAGGGGAGACGTGGAACGTCATGAAAATAGGATTCCAGCTGAAACAGGTCCGAGAACGCCTCGCAAAGGGCCTAGTTGACAAAGGAGTCCTGCGCACCGAAAAGCGCAATTTTCTACTCTTCGACATGGCCACACACCCCGTCGCAGACGTGCGCACAAAAGAATCCGTCGTTACCCGAGTCGTCGCACTCCTCACATCCACAACAGCTAGCGTGCCCCCAAGTGCACTAGACAAGGATGGAACACAATGTCGAGCTTTGCGGGCAGTGTGTTTGGCGTGCACGGCCTATGCCGCAAGTGTCCTGGATAATGCCTTCGTCCGGTTAACGTACGAGGACAGGGAGGCGGCTTTCGGGAGGTGCGACGAAATTTTGAATGAGTTTGCGACGTGGCCGTTTGGAAGTGCTAGTAGTGACGGATCTGCGGTGCCACGGAGGAGAGCGGGGCAGTCACATGGTGTCAGGGTGGCAAGCGGCAGAGGGGAGGTTAGTGGACGTGAGTCGGTCATGGGGCTAGTGCAAGAAGTTCGGAAGGAGAGTTTAGGGGAGGAGGATCTGGGTTTTGAACTGGTTGCAGGAGTATTAGAGGTCTTGTCCAAGTTGGATTCCTTGCTTTGAGGATACAATGTGGCTACAACTAAGTTGTTTATATCCTATTTCTATGAACACCATCGATGCAGACAGTCGCACGGCAAAAACAAATTCATTCAAGCGAGTGACAATCAAACATACGATGACCTAGTAATGAGTGAATGACAGTCAAACAATCCTGGAAGTGTCTTCCCAATCCCAAGTAGCAGAAACAGCACAGCCCAGATTTTCACCGGCTGTCGGAGATGGTAGCCTTATAACGCCATTAGCCACCACAACCAAGAAATCCGATAGATGAACTTACTAATATGCAAGGAGTTGCATGGACATCCTTGCCTGTACCTCATCTTTATCGCACAGCGTTGCATAAAGCATATCTTGCTCCGTCAAACGCGGGAGCATCTGCTGCATCAGCACCCCAAACGTCCCAGCGCCCACCTCATTCTTATCAGCCGCATCCACAAAAACATTGACTCTCCGCAGCTTGCTGTATACCTGAGTACCAGCAGATAGCGCACTATCTAGTCCAGATCGGCCGAAGAATTTGCAAATGTCAAATACACTCGCAGGGCCACACATGAGACGAGCTTTGAGCTTGGGAGATTGGACGACGATAGAGATTTCCTTTATGGTGTTTGGAATGGAGCCGTCAAGGACAGAGCGAACTATCCAGTCAAGCTCAGAGCTGCCTGCGTTGATAGCAGAAATGTAGAAGCAGATGAACCGCAGATTAGGAGTGATTCGTAGGTCGAAGGGTATGCCAGGTGCGTGGTGGAACTGGGAAATTGCTTTGGTCGGGTAATGAGTTCATGCAATAATATGCAGAAAAATGGAATGGAGCTTACTTGTTATCGCGAACCTCGGATCAGACCACATGAACGATTCGATACCCTCGGCAATAGATGGATTCCCTTTCATGAACGTACTAAACGTCACCCAGGAGTCTGCATGGATCGAGATCGCTCGCAGCCGCGATACACCAAGTAGTGAATCTGGATCCAACAGACTTTCAATAACGGATCTCGACAAATGCCCCCCGAATTCCAGGGATTCAAGCTGTCCTTTTCTAGCTTGACAACCGAGATCGAGATCATTAATGGGGCCAGAAAGCGAAGTAATGAGTGTGGTGTCGTGCGTCTGATTAATGCGAGAACATAATCCAAAACCAAGGTTTTTCAAGTGCTTCAGGCGCTGGAAAAAACAGATCGGAAATTGATCGCCCCACATGCCCACGAGTCTCAATGAAGTCAGACTCGGACATAGGGAAATCTCGATCAAAGAAGTCTTGAGCTTTGACGGTAAACGTGACCACTCAAGGTCGGTGAAGGGCTTGAAAACGAGACAAAATGCCTTCAACCCCCTAGAAGTTGCCAAGAGCCGCAGGAGAAGTGGTAGGGTTTCGTCCTCAGGCGCCCATCCCTTATCTGTGACTGACGATGTGGGCGTTGGTCCTTTATCAATGATGTGGAGCTCGTGGATGTGTGGTATGATATGCGGGCTCGCGGAGAGAAGGGCAAAAAGACGCTGGCAAATCTGTGGGCCCCATGACTTGATGTATATGATGGAAAAAAGACGCTTCTGAGAGGAATAAGCAAAGAAGCGTGAGACGAGGGCACATAGTTGAAGGGTGGCGGTGTCGTCGTGTGAGAGGGCGCCGATGACGTTGTCAATGATGTCGCGCGGGACTGACAAGACCATAACGTTGTGCGGAGTGGAAGGAAGGAGTTGAAGCCCCTCGCAGACTCTTGCAGACGGAGGCAAAAAGCTGATAAGCAGAACCGATCAGGGTAAGTACGGAAAAAAATTATAACTGTCAGCCTGTCAAGACTCAGGAACGTTGAACTGTGTGTGGCGCTCAGCGCTCATCAATTACCTGTTATTACCCTTAGGCCCATCGGCCACGACGCTTAGCAATACTTCCCTCCACTAAAAACTGACCTGCGATGTTGCTGCGATGGAGGAACCAGGAGTAATAGCCCAAATTAGCACGATGCGGACAGCCACGATGATAATATGCCTGTGGCTCGAACATGTCAAGGCCTTAAGGCCGTAATTTGGTATGGCATGTTCGGTCAGGTTCGGTCGGACTCTACTCTAGAGCCCTGAGTATATCCGATATCGTTAGCGCATTATAGTAGTTTATTAGTGTGGGATGCTGCGCACGCATATTTGAGTTTGCACAACCGCCGTAGCCGAGCCGTCATATATTCGTACGTGACAGAGCCTGAGGATAACGGACGGTATATCCTGATAGGAGTGGCAGCAGGTGTTACGCTATCATTATGTCGGCGAGTGCTGGTGAAGGGAGCAGATCTGAATGCGGTCTGAAACTCGAGAGCTCGAGGTTGTCGAAGTTGTGGGAGCCTTGAAGAAGGGACGAATTCGGCATCATCCGTCGTTGAACTTGTATGGTGCCGATCACTTACCACACAGCAACTTTTGTATACTTACAACCACCAATCTGGCTGCCCAAATTATGCATAAAAAATAATAAAAAAACACAATTTTCAAGACATCGACTAGCACATTTGAGGTAGTAAATTAGTAAATTTTGACCTGCTTTGAGTACTGCTGGCAGTAGCAGTGTGTGTAAGTGATAGACACATAGCAGATCCTTGCAGTGGAATTCAAACCCCAACATTAAATGCTGATCGCACAATTTTGGTGAAATCAAATCTCAAATCACATTGAATTAAGCCCTCAAATCAGTACTGTGAAGAACCCAAATAAGGATCCCCCTCCAACTGACTATAACTTGATTGTGGAACACATGATTACCAACAGAGGCGAGTACAAGACAGATGATTAATGCACGAAAGATAAACACAAGCCTGAAAAGTTGAGTACAGTTGTGGTGGGGAGTCTCCCCATGGTTGGCGACAGGCTACTAAGAAGAGTCATCGGATAATTCATTGTTGTTCATCATATCAAGGTATTTCATGTGAACCATGCGACGACCCAGATCTTTGATTTCTTCCGTAGAGGAAGGGTCGGCCGCTCCCGTAAGACGTGAGGCACGAGGAATAAGCCGGACACTTGTATCAGCAGAATGCCAGTGTGGCTAGCATTCAGGGCGAAAGGGGAGCAGCGGTAAAATTCAGAACTTACCTTTTGGCCAACAATTCCAACGCTGCAGTTGAATTCCTTTCAATATCATCAATCGTTTCAACCGGCTCCTCAAACTTATCACGGCATTGCCGTGCAAGCTGTAGTGCAGCTTCCCAGCGGTTGGTCGATTTCCGTCCCCTATCACAGGTATGTAATTGTAAAGGCTGCATTTGGATTTAGAAGTAGTACCGGCTGCAATGACATCTCACTGTAGGCCTACCCCTGGCTCGGATGGAGCCTTCTGTGCCCGCATTCGTTGGAGAGGTGCAGAGCCTGGAGAGGAAACCTACACACCAATCAACACCATCAAAAACACACGAGAGAGCAGATCACTAACATCTCCTTTCTCTTTCCTTTCTATGCTCTTCAACGTTGTCGCTTCCAGACCATCGATATATGCAGTCAAGATTACACTGAAGATTTTGTTACTGACTAGATATGTCTGGTCAATTGCGAGTTATGTATGTAGAAGAAGGAACATACCTGGGATCATGTCAGTGAACGCCACATCTCTTGTAATGTTCACAACCAAGGTCTTGTCGAATGCAAATTCTTTGGCAGGAGGATCATAAGAGTAGAAATGGAAGTCAATGAGGTCGGTAAGGCCATACATGCGTACATTCACAAAATCCACTTCCTCGTTCGCTTGGGCAGCGGCTGGATACCAACCAGGTGAACACTCACTAAGATCCCAAGAAAAAAACAGACACACCGAGAATTTCGACGAAAGTTGTGCTACGTTGTCCTCCAGGCATAGTCACTGTCGAGTTTAAATTCGGCGATAAGAAACAAAAGTCCACCTATCATGAAGATCTGGGTAAGACAGTAGTGAGGCTGATTAACAAATCTCGATGCAGACTAATACGAACCTCATGCTCGACTTCGCCTCCACTAGCATACTGAGTCTCTAACATATCCTGCCCCAGTTTGTCGATTACTCGACCTTGAAATGGTCCTATGATGCGAACAAGGTACTGGGCATATCTTAAGATCCGAAAAGCATAACTTGAACAAACGGCATTGTGGACATACCGGATCCATGATTCTGACCCTTGCTGCCTCCCTCCTCTGCACCTGTCGCTCTCGATAGACATCTTGTGTACGCCACCCTGCCTCGAACATAATCTCATGCATAGCTGGCGGGAGGCGATACACAGGGGTACCAACTCGCTCGAATCGGTTATTTTCCAGACGATTGGAGAGGCCAAATCTTTCAGCGAAATCAGTCCATTTTACACCGAACGATGGGAGGCTGGTTCTGGCCTTCTTGATGGCGGCGGTCTTGACTTTACCGTGGTCGGCAACGTCGCCTAGAAGCTTAGCGAGTTCGTCTGTTGGCAATTCTAGAAGCTTGTCGAGCCATCCTTCTTCTAGGCCGACCGACGCTGCCACTTCTTCAGCGGTGGTTACCACCTTTCGTCTTTTGTTAACTTTTCGTTTCCCCATGTCAAGGTAGAAATTAAAGCTGCGGTTTTCAAGAAACGCAGTCCAAAGATGTGAGCGGGTCAACCTGAGACATTTGCGATCCACAGAACGTCTCACTCGCTTACTCAGCCATTGTTGAGCTCTGCCTCGTAAAACGTTTCCATGTTTTGTCGGCCAAGGTAGACTCGTTACCGTCTATCTACGTTGAGGGTGTTTTTGTGTGGACTCGAGCCTAGGCCAACTTGAAGGTCCGTGCCGCCAATGTTGATTACTTCTCACGCTTTGCAGTGATCAACCCTCAAGTTCTTCCGCCTTTAAACCCTTTCCAAGTTCTATTGGTATGAACATCTAGACATGACTGTTCGAAACACAACTATGCATAAATGTCTAGTGTCCCATAGGCAGACCAAAGTAAAGGAAAATAGCAGCCATGAATGCATGGATCGTGCACATGATGACCGCGAGCACATCAGCTTCGTCCAACATTTCTCATTTTATTCTCAAATTGCGACAGACTAGTACTACGTATGTATGGAAAGGAGTGAATGGGGTCAAGACTAATGGGATGTAAGTAAATTATCATTAGTACGGTGAGCGCTGGAAAGCAAGACAAATGCAAAGCGTGGTAGCGAGTTGACGGACAAGGAAAGATGATGTGCAATGCATGTATATAATAAATATGCGGTATATGCTGAATTGCAGGGGGTGGTAGTGAGGATATCAAGGATGCAGGGGAATGGATGCACAACAAGAACGAAAAGAAGAGAAAAAAAAAACAGTCAAATTGCCAAGTATCGTCAGCACAAGAAAGAAAAGAAAGGAAAAATGTCAAGTGCGACCATGCACGCTCAACAACTCCCTAATCTCCGCAATACACTCATCCAGCCGTACATGCACCTCCTTCGCATTCTCCAACAACGGCCCAATATTCTCCGGCGTCATCGCCAGCTTGGGATCAGGCAAAAGATGCGGCGGCATGGACCGCACCGACCCATTCTTCGGCACCCTCCCCAGGTCCCGCGACGAGCTGCTGAACCCCGTCCCCACCGGATTCGAATGCCTCGCGCGCATATGCCGAAACTCATCCACGTGTTCCTCGACATTCGACAGCCGCGTCCCGCGCGTACTAGGCGCAGCAGAAGGCGACGCCAGCACGCCCCCATTGCCATGCACAGACGACTGCGACGCACTGGCCGAGCGTTTCGGCGTAGGCGGGCGAGCGAGGAAGTCGGGCAGCGGCGGCGGCGAGTCACGATGAGGCGTGTCCGGCATATACGGCGATCCCTTCCCGCGTACAGTCGCTGCCCCCATCCCTCCCCCCGCATCGCCATCATCCCCAAAACCAAGAAGCACCCTCCCCCCCTCCAAATCCTCCACATAATCGATCCTGTCCCAATCCTCCTCCTCCCCCTCCGCACTCGCAGCACTGCTCCCCGACTTGGACTGGCTGCTCGTCGACCGCGGCGGATCCTGCTGCTGCTGCTGCGGCGCCTGCTGCTTGCTCTTATGCCCGATCCGAAAAATCGACGCAAGCGACGGCCGACGCGGCGACTTGGCATTGCTGCTCTGATGGCTCAGCGAAGCCGCGCCGAAAGGCGACGACGCAGACACGGCCGTCGCAGGCCGCCCCATGCCCTTCATCGACTCGGGCCCAAAGCTCGTTTTCGCACGGCGCCGCCCGGGGGGCGGGGGCGGGGGCAGGTGCGCCTGCTTCCCCGGCGCGTGGTCCTCTGTGCTGAGCGAGGTGGTGGACGCCTGTGCTGTGTGTGCGTGGAGCATCGGAGGGGCGAGCTCGGTGTTATGGACATAGCTCCGCTTCAAGGCGCGGAGCATATCCCGGATGCCCATCATCCCGAGCTTGCTCTGCCTGCGCTTCTTCTGCGGATTCGCCGACGACCTGCCGCTCTCCTCCGAGGGCAGCGTGATCGTGCTGCCCATCGCGTCGCCCCAGCGCCATTCCCTGTTCAGGCTCACGGGGGACAACATCTGCTGATTCTGCTGGTGCTGGTGGTGGTGGTGTTGCGCACGAGGCAGCGCAGGCGACCGCACCTGCTCCCGATCCTCAACCGCACTCCCCTCATCCACATACGGCATATGCAAGCTCAACGACGACGCCGACTCCGTCCGCTGCAGCATCTCCCTTAACAGCACCAGCTGCCTATGGCTCAAATCATGCCGCCCCGTCGACGCCCGCCACCCCAGCGCCAGGCCCTCCCCGCCCGCGGGACTGGGACTGGGCAGCCCGCCCGACCCGGGCCCGGATACAGGCGACGAAGGCTTCGACTCGTCCCCCGCGAGCGTGATCGCCCGCTCCCGCTCCCGCGCCGCGCCGCCGCCGCCGCCTACGCCCTTCTTCCCCCCCGCGGGCCCCATCAGGCTCAAGTTCAGCTTCAGGTTAACGTCCACGCCGCCCACGACGGGCGCGGACACACTCGAGGTCGGCGGCGTCTCCCTCCCGCTCTCGTTTTTGTCGTAGGACGAAGCAGAGGACGCGGACGCGCCGCCCCCGAGGTCGATGAGGAGGTCGGCGCATTCCCATGATATCCTGTACTTGGAGTTGATGGTGTAGAACGCGGAGGCGAGGTGTTTGTATGCGAGCTGGGAGTGTGGCGTGGGCGTGGGCGTGGGGGAGGAGGTGGAGGTGCGCACGGGGACGGGGATGGGGATGGTGTTGGATCTTGATCGAGATTTTGGGGTGATGGTTGGGGTTGTGTTGTTGTTCTGGAGAGGCGGGAGGAATCCTGGAGAGCCTGAGCGGAGTTGTGCTTGTGCTTGTGCTTGTGCTTGTTCCTGCTGCTGCTGCTGCTGTTGTTGGTGATGCAACGAAGCATGCGCATCAAGCACACTCTGCACCTCCACTACAAGCCCCCGATACGTCACCTGCAGCTCTTTCAGCTCTAAACCAAAAAATAAAACATTCAGCCTCCCAAAAAAA
>QOVE01000380.1:0-14250 GCA_003521275.1 Tricholoma sp. MG99
CGCATCATCGATAGCTGTTACTAAGTCACTTGAAAATTTTGCCAATGCTCTTGCTACACGTTTAGCAAACAGGTCGTCACAACGATTTGTAAGAATCCACGGCATGCCACGAAGAACTGATGGGTGATTAGGTGGTGAAGCTGAACCGTAAAGGAACTGAACGGGGACTTATACTTATCGAGACTATGCCTTGAACGACGGGGACTTACATGCCTGATGTAGATTCGGATAAGAGGTATTTACCGTCTACTAGACCGGAAAATCCCCCGTTGGCGATTTTTATAATATGAATTGTGGAGGTTGTTTACTTTGATCAGCTGCGGGTCTGCGACTCGGATTTACCCCAACTGTGTAGATAGGCTATTAAAAAAATCACCCATAGGAGCAAATAATATCTGGTACCAGTGACGCAGAGCGGCAGAAGCACAAGGCTAAACTAGCGTTCTTCCTATCAGATCGGTTCCTCGATCGAATATCGTCAAAGATTTCGTAAAAGAGAGAGTATTCGCAAAAAAGCAACCGCCGACAATGAAGTCGAATGGAGCTCCTCAGCAAATTTGAGCCAAATTTGAGCGAACAAAAATCTATGGAATCCGATTGTCAGTTGGGACCTGTGGAGCAGCTCTGATGAATCAATCAGATGTTGTAGAATCTTGTTTGCTTCGGTTGACTATGACAGAAGGATGAAGAAAACGTCACTATAATTGGAGAATAGAGCAAATTTGAGCGAACAAAAATATACGGGATCTGATTGGTCTGGAGCTGTGGAGCAGCTCTGATGAATCCAAGATGAACCAATCAGATGTTGTAGAATTCTGTTCGCTTGAAGTTGCTAAAGTGCTCTAATTACTTTGAAGTTTGATGTTCGATTCAAAGCATCCGATGCGTGTTCAGGCTTAGAGATGACGCCTACTTTTTGCTTTTGCTTGTGCAGGTTGATCGTTGTGTTTGTCGGCATCCCAGGATACCGTTTTAATTTACGCTAGGCTAGGTTTTAATATTCACCTGAGTCATCACAACATGTCAACGCAACATTGTTCGGCTTAAGTGCTAACGTCTCTCGCATGACGATCACGCTGGCCGCTGACTGTTTACCATGCAGCCATGCTACAGTCGACTTTCTCATTTGGAGTCATAATGCATGATGTAATGATGCATAATTCTCTTACTGCGTAGCACTTGCATAATCATTGGAACCACCATGGAACACATATTACTATGAGGTACATATTGCATTATGCATAACGCATGATGCATAGGTCCAGTGGTGGCGATATCATCAGTATCAAACGCCGCATCGACATCTCTGACAGCGATCGTGGACGACCGCCCATTTGTCATTTGGTGATTCGGGCATGCCCAGATGTATATAAGAATGATGTCTGCTTCCAAAGAGAGTATAGCGCGCATATGATATTATGTACATCTTTACCAGCACCGAAGAAAGCAACAGTAGAGATGGCTATCAAGCATTTTTCTCTGAGTCTAGATGAATTCCTCGCAGTACGAAGACGTTACTGGCAGGAGATAATAACTTGCGGCAGTGGCCTGGTCGAACTGTTGCATCAGGTCCTCGATAGTCGGGTGAGGAAAGTGATTATCTTGCTTATCTGGATTATCAGTGAAATCAGCAAAAAGCACCAGTCTTGGACCGGAGAGACCAGGCAATTAAAATTGAAATACCGGGCTGTCATCATTTGCGGCGGTCAAATTGGCAGCGCCACGACCCGACATTTTCTCTCAGGATCTAAAGTAAGATGCGTCTCAAAAGAAACAGCCTGAGGCAATGGGAAATCCATTGTATTCGGGATGAGAACACTTTTCTTTGTTTTCGAGAAATATTGTGAAAGATAAAAATGAACTTGAAGTTGAAGGAAACTTGATTGAAGGCGCTGCTGTGTCACATGGCTTCGTCATCTTGATGACTATGAGCGGACTGGTGGGTAGCCTCACTTTCATAATTTCCTTCCAAAAGATTTGCAGCAATATTATTATAACAGGCAAAGGATGAAAAGGACGTATCATGACTCACTATAATTAAGTAGAGAATTATGTTTGATTCAAGGCAGCCAATAACATTAGGGAGCCATCATTATAATGAAAGGGAATCAGAAAAAGCGAAGGCTGAGAGGTAGACTTAGAACGAGCCTGGCAAACACACATTGTCGTAGTAATGGTGAGGTTAGTCGTTCACCGAGCCAAATATTTTTTTTACTCAATATCAAGCATGAATCCTCCTGAACAAAAAACATGGCATAAGAACAAAGTATAAACAGAACAACAACATTGAAATCGGAACAAACAAAAAAGCTATGCAAAAGGAACAGGACGTAATCCCGGACCACTAAGCCTGAACCCAAGCTGCTTTAGCTGATCCTGCTCCACCTTCACAGCCGCAAACGCAGAGGACACAAGAATACCACAGCAATCTCCCAATCCCTCTTGTTCGGCCCCAGCATATACATGACCATGTACTTCCATGTGCGTCATCCCCGTTCTCCGTTATAGGCTGTGCAGGGCCATCGTGCCTAAGGATCGAGCCAAAAAGGAAGTGCTGGACGACGGTGAGCATGTTCAGGACTTCAGCGAGGTGCATTTTGATCATACCCGAGTTCATGTTTTAATCTATGAAGAACGGCGGTGGGAACCATGCTGAAATGTGTGCCATCGAAGCGAGGCTGTTTTGATCTTCGGATAGGCCCTAGTGGGAGGTGCAAGAAAAGTGTATCAACGCACAGTATTTATGAATTTGATGCAAGCGAAATATATGTACCGTTTCGAGTACTCATCAACGATCTCTGCATCGTGAATGGCTTGTGGTCTTGTGACCTGAGTGGTGGGTTAGCACATCACGCAGAAACAAGTATAAGAATAGGCTTTACCACGTAAGTAGTTGGGCCCATCCGAAAAGGAATGGTAGGAAGTGATAATCGTCCAGACCTCAAACTCCATGCGATCCCGCAGGTTCTGGCCAATAGGTCGATTACAAGATCCGCATGATTTCTATGTACCTAAATGTACCAATCGTCATGAGGAACGCCGAATGGAGAATAAAAGCTGGAAAAGCACCTCCAGAATACTCGTATAAGAAGTGCTGTGTGGTCAACCTCATCCGCAACGCCCAGGCGCTCAAGGCGCATCCTGCGAGGATCCATCAGCGATTTATGTCTATAACACGGGCACGGGATACATACAGCCAACAGAGGAAAATCAACTCCATCCCACTTCCATAATCAATCCGTGTTCGATTTCCCCACGATTCCGCGAAATACATGGAGGAAGGAGCAATCTGTTGTCTCGAGTAAGAATAAGAACCTAGATATCCACGGAAGATTATAAGATGACTTCGTACGTATCGTGGAATGTCCGAAACGTGGGATTCCGAGGCGGAATTTTCTACTGGTGGTATATCGTTTGTCATCTTTTGAACCTCGTCAAGTATACCAAGAACCGCGGCGATCTCCTTTCAACATTTCCGGTCAGGAGCAATGGAAATGCTGAACGATGCTAATCATACAGAGCGTGATTTCAGGTGTTGACCCTAACCCAAATTCGATTACGTCGATCAAAGTGTTAGACCTCGATGCGAGCTTGTAGACGTGGTATATATGGGAAGTGGGGAATGAATCGTAATGGGATTTTTGAAGTTGATGCGGTGAGGAGGACGTCGAAATCGAGGTCTGTGAACCAGTCACATGGGATGGTAGCTGGATGGAATGAAAGTTCGTTGAACCATCGGAGATGATCCTGTAGCCCTCGTTGAGGAGCAACCATTTTACAATGGCGTAGGCGGTTCCAAATGGTGCATATAGATCGAAATCGTGTGGTGTCCAATGTGAGTCACGGAGGATGAAATGCAACGCAGAGGTTACAGCGCGTGTGTGAAAGGCGTCGATTTTAGATATTCTGGATTTTAAGAGGGCTTGAAAGAAGTGATGAAGGTGGTTGGGAAGATTGGAGAAGAGGAGAGGATGTGCGAGACAGAGAGATGGCAACCATAAACAATTGAAAATTTCTAAATCTGACCACCAACTTCGATCAACCCGTGTTAGACTAACACATAATAGGTGGCTGTGCACTGCGCAACATCATTGATCATTGATCATCGATCATGCCCAATGCCCATCCTCCACCTTTCTCCGCGCTTCCGTCCAACTTCCGTCTAAGGAATTGATTACTTTTGAATCTTCCTCCTTTTTCTTTCTCCACCATACCTCAGTGCCCAGGTGAAGTGCGGCACGTCGCCACTACTGCCTTTGGTCCCTCTTCAAGTCGATCCATGAAGTGTTGTCGTTCGCTCCTCATCGCCAGCTGGTTGTCAAGTATGGTTGCCGACCAGGGGCACTCTCTTAGGACACACGGTCGCTCCTGTACATGCTCCAGAGGTATATGGTTGGTGTCGAGATATCGATTCGACGTTCCTTTACATGGACCTTATAAACGCTTCGACGCTCAAGGAACATTGTAGTACGCTCTCAACTTCTGAAAGGAAGGTATAGGCATGTAATGTGGTCAGTTAGTCGAAAACATCGGCAACTGGAACTACTGCCATCACTGAGCAAGTTCGTCGGTGCGTAGTTCTATCGTCAAGTTATCGGTCGCATTTGCTTATTAGATAATTTTTGACTAGACTTAGGACATATCGGTGGACGGCCTATACAGGATGTCATCATTAGGGACAGCTACTCACCACGCCCAGATCCCTTTTCCGATATTCCCTCTTTCCACAACTATTTCCCCACATCCTGGATTCCTAAAGTGTTGTTGCTCTCAAATACCGTATATTAGCTTGTAGGCTCTGAGCATCAACTACAACGCTCGCTTCTACCTTCGTCAGATGGGTAGCCCCCACGAAAACGTACTACACATGTGCACACAAGCTGGCAAGGTGGAACGCCCAAATTCTACCACAACGGACGACACACGACCTATTCTCCGCCTCCTGTACGCGTTTCGTGTTTCCTCCTCCAGCTCCCTAGTGCGGTGTGGCTGCGTCTATACAACCTGTCCCATCCCGACCGGCACTTGTCACTAAATAATCTCGCCAATGCCCTTTCTGCGCGCTTTCAGAATACAGGTCAGCTTGACGCCTTGATCGAGTCCATTTGCTACCTTCGTGAAGCTCCAGAGCTAACGCCGCCATCTAATCCCAACTGCTCCGTGTCACCCAATCGTCTTGCAAAATCGCTTTATAGAAGCTTCGAAAAAACGGCCCAGCTCCGTGACCTGAACGAATGCATATCCTGTCATCAAGAGGCTCTTGGGTTAAGACCTGCGCCTCATTTTGGTCGATCCAATTCACTCAATAACTTGGCCCATGCGCTTCGTGCACGATTTTAACAGGGGGGCGGGATGGGTGATTGGGAGGGGCCAATGCGTTGCGTCGAAATTAGATCGGCTGGATTATGTCCCAGGTCTTGCGAGGGGCACGTGTCAGACCGTCAATTCCTGATCACTATCATTTCTTTTTGTCTAGTCATAAATCGATGTTATCACTTCCAATAATGAATTGTGACGGCTGACATCCCCGGGCCGTTGATAGTAGGACCACATGGACATTGCGCACTGGCCGAAAAGAACAGAATGTTTCTTGATGAGTTTTGGTTGTTTGATTCATTTGCTGGAAGTTTCTTTGTGGTTCAGCCTCACCCTGCCAGCAAGACGTGAGCATTGAGGGTCGAGCGCAAGAACTTCCTGGAGTCGTTTCCGCCGGCGCCTCTGCCTTCGCTTTTTCTTCTGCTTCTGGTTGGGCCTCAGGACACAAGTCACACAACCCCGCTGTTCCAACTTTCTACAAGTGCTGGACAATTTAGATTCGCACCTTGATCGACGGATCAGTATATGCTTGTCGAGAAAGGTTGTGCGGCGTTACTCGGGAATTCGTTCTATGTGACATCACACTCGAACCACTATGAGATCCATCTTTCGCCGTCTTTTTGCGTCTATCCTATCTCCTTGTCATCGATTACTTACGACCCAGATCCAGAATGAAGCTTGACGTGTCCTATCTCGACTTCGAAGGACCGTTCCATTCTGATTCACCACTATCGTTAGTGTATTTCAACAGTACAGAGAATCTACTCTGGAACCAACGTATTCACAACCCATGACGTACACTGGTCAATCAACGAATCACTGTATCGTTCACTGTCCGTAGTAGTATAAGGTGACGTGCACTCCATTTAGTCAAGTTTACCCGATCCCAGTCGTGAAATTCGTAACAACCTATGCTAGTATGATTGAATTGACATCCCTCATAACACAAATTCAGAGTCCATTCTGAATTAATGTGCATCAAATACACCAGGAATTCCTGGGGGCTTATATGAGCTGAGCAGAAATCATCAGGGTTAAAATACATACTCAGTCCAACAGAAGCCAACATCCACTTTATCGAAGGCAAAACATACAGAGACAATGCTGCTAGTAAAGCTGGAATCCATACAGCCTTAGGCTGGGTAGAAATGGCCAGACATAAAGTAGACGTGATAACGCAAGCAAACCCTAAAATCATGAAATCTTGTGCAGCATCTCCAAATGCCCGACTCTCTTCAAGTTTCATGCAACATTTCCGAAAATCTTTCAAGTGTGAAAAGTTGTCAGGAGTAGATGGAAATGAACCTGCGTCTTCAGCATCATGATTTGCGCTGGTATTGGTGAGACCTCGCCCCAACAACTCCGCTACCGCTGGCTCACGATAACGGAGAGCGCTTAGGCCTATATCAATCCCAGATCCCAATGGGCCTGGGGCGACCTCCGAGTCGGCTTTGAATTGGCATGCAAATCGAAGCATCTGTTCCTGCTTCAGCTGAGCACGGTGTAGAATGCGGTCAACAATAGACACATTCTTCTGGGTGACAGTTGATGAAAAAAGTCCTAAGATTGCGGCATTGACGTTGAAGAAAACACCCATGAATCCGACAGCAGTCGTGACCACACGGACCCGGGATGAGGGCGCTGCGAATGCGAATGAAATGATTTGAGTTTGAACACCTGCTAAAAATGTTGCCTGATAGTCATATATTAGAACATGGTAATGATCGTCCTCAATAAATACTTTACGATCGTTGCCTGAGACTTTAAGCTTTCCACTTCTCCTATAACATCATCCCACTGTGCAATGCTCTGCTCAAGCCCGGCTTTGATGACCATCTTTCGCATGGCTGAAACTGCCTTTTGGAGCCAGGGAAGGCATACTAGCGTTTTAACAACAGTGCTATGAAGCACAGTGACGAGGGAGCTCATGGTTGACTCGAATTTCCAGCAAGGGTTAGCACGAGGCTGCAGCGAGGTCTGTCGATTGGCATAAGCCATCAGTAATTTGGCATTTTAGTGTCCGCCAGTTTCTCAGCCAACCGATTACCGTGACAGTAAAACGTATTTGCAACCGCTTTTACTGAACCTGTCAGCCAAATTTGAGCTTGAGAGGTTGAGCTCCGAGGTCTGAGCTCTTAGCCAGGCGGCCCAGGCCTTAGGCGAGCCACAACGAGCAGAAATTGAGCCACCAAAACTGAAATACTGGCGATGAGTTTTGGTAAGTTCTTCATGGTTGCACACAACGGCCAATTGTGATGATTAATCGGCGAGTCTGCCACTGATTGTGTCATTGCGAAAGGGCTATTCACAGATGAACGTAGATGAACGTTCATATATATAACGTTCATCATGATGTATCGCACACATGCATACCTTACTTCCCATGACGCTACTCGGAAAATTCGAACCCATAAGTTCAGAAACAAAAAGTGGCGCAGTATCACAACGGGTCAACTGTGACAAGAATATTGGTATATACGTACATGTATGTGGAGAGCGAACGTTACATTGCTCTACGCTCCTCCTACACGCAATGCTGTGGCCTTCTCATTATCGATCGAATCCTCTCTTCTCTCTGTCAGAACATCTGAATCTTCAACAAGCTCATCTCTCCCTCCGCCCTCTTCGAATGCTGTCTTCGCTTTCTCGAAGTGAGAGGAATGATTTCTGAGATGGCGAGGTGTAAACTTGGGGTGGTGAGATAGAGAATACAAGTTATGACGTACTCAGGTCCAAAGAATGTGACAATGAGCACGAAACCACAGACAACACCAATCAAGATGCCTTGGACCTGATCAAACCCATTAGCTAACACAACTGGCAAGTAAAAATGCTCATGTACATACCGTAGCGTAGTCTTGAACGGACGTTGGCTTGCCATTCTTGATAATAGTCGTGTGGAGGTGATCACCTGCGGCTGAAAGGGTAGGTGTTCATGGATGAGTCCAACTGACAATATACAAAACATTACGAAAGGGACACATACTGGCTTCGATCTGGGAAGCAGCTGATGAAACCATCTGTGCGATTCCCATCAGCGGGACGTTCAAGCACGAGATGAAGTGATGGCATACATTACCAAGTTGGTACATGACACCAGGGAACGTCGCACGGAACGCAGTGGGTGATATTTCGGTGAGGAAGATAGGAATCTGAATACGTAAAGTGAAGACAGGAATAGAGTAATCTAGAATGGTTGCCTACGACACCCCAAGCTCCTTGAACGCCAACTTGTAGACAAAACGCGCCGGCAGAGAGGCTGTTGAACGTGCTTGGAAGAATCCATAGCGGAATAAAGACCGCGACGAGGCAAACGAATATCCTGCATAGTAGAAATTAGCTGAAGCATGTCGATGAGGTGTAAGTTGAGCGTACATGATGGTAAGACGACGCCCAATGTACTGGCTAACCCAGCCGGCTATAAAACCTCCGCTATCAACAGTTCATGAGCTTGAGAATCAATGCTATAACATAGAATGGATATACCAAACAGCACCCTAATAATGAAGGATTAATATATCGGCGTACATGGGAGAAGGGCGATACACACACAGTTCCCAATGATGGTCGCAAGGGTGGCTCGATATGAGGTGAAGTTCTTCGTGACTTGCAAATATGTAGGATACAGATCCTGCGTTCATAAGGTTGGTAAATGAACTACGCCACCTAGGTCGCCGAGATCATACCTGAGAACCGTGTGACAGAAAATTGAATCCTAATGCATCAACGTAAGAGAAGAGACGAGAGACCTGGGACTAGGTAACACACCAGTCATGAGGAAGACTCCGTATATACACAACATCCAGTGTGTTTTCAACATTTCCTTGGTCTCCTTAAAGAAAATCCTCGTCTTCGTCTTTGTATCCAACCCACCAGCTCGCTCTACTGCCTTTGCACGCAAGAACACCTCACTTTCTGGTAAAAGACACCGTACGCCAGCAGTGAACAAAGAAATACCGGCAGCAGTGAAGAACAGGCTGCGCCAGCCGGCTGCGACTGCTGGGACGAGCTTGAGATTGATGCAGGCGGCGAGGAGATAGCCCACGGCATATCCCTGTTGCAGAACACCACTAGCAACACCACGGGCTTCGACCGGAAGATTTTCGAGAGCGGTCGCTGCTGCGAGACCCCAAATGCCACCCATGCCGATACCGAAGAGTGAGCGGACTGCAAGGAATTGCTGGAATGTTTGAACAAAACCGGCGCCTAGCTGGAGGGCGGCAATGATGACGAGGTTTACCACAAGAGGCCATTTTCTGCCGAAACGGTCCGAGAGGATTCCAAATAGCAGCTATTCAATGGAAATCAGATATGAATCAGAATTCAATGCGAGAAGCGGACGCACCGCCCCAACTGGTCGGAAAAGCAACGTCAAGGTTATAGCTGTTGTCTTGCATGAATTCAAATGAGTGTTTAATGCGCTGTATACCACGTAGTCACACGCACTATGTCTGACGCGGCGGATTTATGGAACTGCGTAACAAGCAACGGGACCGTCAGAGAAACCGAGAAGAAGTCGATGGAGTCACAGCACCACGCAAGCCACCTAGAAAAGCGTCGGTCGAACCGTGCCCTAAAGCGACAAACAATACCACGCACCCTATGAAGAAATGAGCCCATTGGAGCCAAGTCAACTCCCGCAGCACAGTGAGCAGGGGTCTTGCTTCTGCTCGCGTTTCGCGCTTAGGAAACCAATTCTTGAGGAAGTAGGGCGCCATGGCTTGGGAACATTATGCTCGACATCGGCATATTATAACAGCTGTCGCAAATGGAAGCGAAAACAGGAGCCATGTGCATGATCAAATGATTACTTCCGAAGCTCCATGAGGCCGCTGTTACCCCACGCAGGAACGGATAAGTGTCACAAGATGATGATTAATTCTTTCCATATGGGGAAGTTTACCGGCACCCCCGAAACCTCGCTAGAGAATGGTTAGTATTATTACTTTCTATTGAGCTCTAGATTCGGGTTGCTCTGGGATGGAGTTTTACTAGATTCGAAGAAAACGCGAAAGCTTCGTTTTGAAAGAGTAGTCTATCGACTACAAACTATAGTTTGAAAAACAAAAAGTATGTACACTCATATGATATGCCGACAAAGTTAGGGTCTTTATCTACCCCTATAACTCTATCCTAAGAGTTCATGCAGTCTGATAGCGGTACCTGCGATGAGCACAGACACGATCTGTGTAGTCACCCCACCTTGATCATCCATAGGTGTTTGGTCCATTGCATCTTCTTGGGTCACACAGCAGGAAACCGTGAAACAAATGCAGCGGAGGATAGTCAGACTTTTCCCCTCACATTCACCAGAAGTGATTACATACCTCTACGACTTGTGGCCGGCTTTCTAGTCATAAAACTTTCGGGTTTTCCCGCCGTGTGACACTCCCCGCATGATCCATGATCCGGGAGACGTACCTGAGGTGAGATTTTCAATGCGTAAACATCGGGATAGTAAATCATCCTGCAACCTAGTACTTAATAGGCCTCATCACCCGAATTGCATATCAGTAAAACTAAGAATTTGACGCCAACAACGCACCTTTGCGTTCATGATGTATACATGTGCGTGCTTGTTGATTCTTGAAGGATAAGGGTAGTGGTGGTGGCATTATGAATCATGATCAGTGTAAGTATCACTGCGATCCAATAACGTTGAATCAAACGATGATTGTCACCGTGGCCAACATAATACATGAAACATCTATTATATAAGTAATATAAGCATGCAGTGACGTGGAGGGAGTGAACATACCTTGATAGAAGACGGCCCCAACTCCTGACATCCTTCTTCTAGGAGATCATTGTTCTGGGTTACGCCGGTAAATTTTCATAGTAGACTTGAAGTTCCAAAAGATGTATCAAATATCTGCTGGTAACAACTAACAAGTATGACACCTACGATGGATATTAGATAATTCATCACGTCTTGCGCCCAGTCAAAAATTCGCCTCCCAAGACCAGCGCAGACGATATAAAGATATGCGAAAAATCTGCACGAGAAAATTAGGCGCTGTGATCTAGACTGTAGACATCAAAGAATTCGAAGACAGACCAAAATAGACGCTTTTAATGCTATTACCGCACCAAACACAGCATATTAGAAACACAGCCTTGTGTTCATTAGGTCATTCGTCGAGGCGCTAGCACACTGAGACTGAAACACGATATCGGTCAAAAGTCCATCGACGAAGCAACGGTGCGACTCACTTCTACACCAGACCTGCGAATGCGGTGTGAACGATTAAACACACGATAGCGAGAATTTGCTGCTGAAATTTGCCACAAAATGTGTAGTTCCGAAGCGGCGTTGCGGCGAGGATCGGGGTCTACAACACAAGGAATAAGCCAAGACTACTCACTGATGTCGCTCGCAAGATAGAGCGGCGGAATTACAGCTGCTATATCCACGATCATAGGATCACCACGCCTTGCTTTGACATGAGCGTCCTGACAATGGATAACAAAATTAGTACAGGTACGTGGCAGACACGAAGTAATATGGCGTACACACCTAAATAATTTGCTGATGATCGATAATCGATAATCCTCGATGACAGGACCTCGGTAACATCGAATCGAAATGCCACAAGCTTCGACGCGCAGGGTGTCCCGAGGACGTAAGAATCCTCGGTGTTCAAACTAGGTGCGATTCCGAACACTGCCAGTCATTCCAATTGTTCGTTCAATGCCCAATTGCTAAAAGAAAAGAAAAATGCCTACCCGACAGACGCGAATGACCGCTAACATGGCCTCTGGCATCATCATGTCGCTCAAACAGTGTCCAGATCTTGATCAAGATACTCTTTTGCCGCCTCTTGTTCTACAGACACGCCTCAGGAATCGTGGAGCTCGCAGTCACCAGATTCATGCAAGATCTAGTTCATATAAGCCGATCTGGGTACCGGTGTCACGGTTATCATCAAATCGAAGGCCTATGGCAGTAGCAATACAAACGCAACTGACGATAGAGGGATTGCCTAGGCACGGCTCAGGAGAGAAGATATAGGCTCACCTTGGGCTCACCTGCGCATGAAAAGTCACATGAGACCAAGGTATCAGCCTGAGTGTGACTTGCATTACGCATCAGAAAACTTACAATAGCCCCATATGCTGTCGAACTCAGGCTGCTCAGAAGAACACGGTAACCAGTAAAGAGATGAATATTCAACTTGACTCGGAATTGCGTGGTACGTCGCCTCACACGATGACGAAATGTTCTCACGGTTCAAGTTGTTGAACAGTCTCGACGCTTACAGTATGGCAGAATCCTAAAGTTAGATACATACTATGTATATGTATTTACCGGCATAAATGGGTCAAGCAAACGCAACGAAAAAATCGAACTCGTACATATGTAGTACATAATGGAGGGTCATTACATTTACACTTGCTAAGCCATAGCCGAACCTTTCGGGCTCCCACCCTGCTATTTAATTTTTTTACACATGCAAGCGGTGGCACCGCATCGTGGACGGTTCCGAGCAAGCACACGCATTTTTTCCCGATGAGGTTACATATGGCTTGAGATGAATATTTTCCAAATACTTTCGATGGGATGTCTAGAATGAATGATTGCATAAAATATTTCCCCATGCCGTTAGGAACTTGAAGATACGCACTTTACCGTATATATCTTCAGTATACACATGAAAGTCTGCCGACTAGGAAGGGAGCCCGCTAAATACTTCCAATCCACTGAGACTCTGAGAGCTTATGGCGAAATATGCAAGGAATTCCTCAAACTCCCTACAATCAAGGATCTCAAGTGATTTTCCCCAAGGACATCAAATTGACCAACGCATCAGTAGCGGTGGTTCTTCCAACTTCCAATAGTTAGCATGCGTTCGGATCTCAGAACCACTAAAAGTCTATCATTCTAGGAAGACGTCGATGCTTTGGCCGGTAGATATGTTCATCCTTGTCAAACACATGAAAATTCTTTCGCTAAAATTGTACCCCAAGTGATTGAGCAATGGCCCGTGGGTGGCACATTTTCGAATATTCCGCGTAGAGATTGCCAGTTCTTGCCCGTAGTACCGCATAACCTCCAGACAATGACATTGCATGTGTCTCATTCATCATCATGATCAGCTATAGCACTATGGCATAATGCTGTCATGACTAATGTTTGCCATGACATCGCAGACAGGCTACGAACTGGGCCTTGGTTGAGGTAAGCCCCGAGGTGGTTGGCGATACGTCAAATTTGCTAGCGATGGACCGTGAACACGATAAAGAAACGTCACGGTGTCGAATCTATGAGCAGTGAAGCACAGAACCATAAAACAAGAAAACAAGTTTGAGCACGTACGGAATCCGAGAAATACAGATAGGGGATTATCGATTACCTACGATTACCTGCGCAGCCAAAAATATTAAGCTCCAAATGCGGGGCAGAAACATTAGAGACGCGAACCTGGGCCCGCAATCACGTACTCATCCCACTAGAGCCAAGGACTTGGATAGCATTAGCATCTCGAGCTTAACTATAGGTTCTGAACTTCCAGCGGTAAGGGAGCGATGCATTCACAGCGAGATATACGGCTGAGGAGGTTACCACCGCGGATGAGCTGGCCGAATAAATTAATATGACCTTGGAACTATACGTAGTTTGTGGGATCGAATTAGTCTTAGTCTCATCAACCTGACTCTCGTCGTTCTGATGAGAAGACAGATCGTTCTCGAACAAGGGTCGAATTGGAATTGAGGGTGACTGCGGTCGCTTGGGGCGTAGCGCCGACCGCCGACTCGGGGCTAGCGCTGCGGCATCATGCGTCATGATCCGGTGGTGACTACATATAAGGAGATTAGTATTTCATCCGCGTGAAGAATTACAAAACTGAATTGACCATTGACTTGCGTACAGTCGAAGCCCTCTTATCCCATACCCTTTGGTAACAGCCCCAGGCTATGGGTTATGAGAGACTA
>QOVE01000382.1:6646-18439 GCA_003521275.1 Tricholoma sp. MG99
CTTTGTTCGGACACACTCAGACTCCATGAAATTTAAAACTGCAGGATCCAAAAATCAATATTTCTGAAAGCGGATACACGATATGCAATAGGAAGGTTCTAATCAGCAGGCAACGTGTTGAAGTGTAGGCGTAAGGGGTTGCAAATTTCCTGCCACCTTGGAGCCACTGACATGCGTGAAGCAAATTTCCGAAAAAACTCCTTGATTGGTGTTAATGACGGAAAGGTGGCAGTCGCACAGCCAAATTATGTAAAGCTGCAAGTGGATGTTTATATGTCGCTATTGTAAGATTGTCATCTTAACGGTAATGAACTCGGAACAGGCTTTGTACAAGACATACACGGTAGCAACTGCTAGTACGCCTACGACAGTAAAAATTTCTCTGAGAAACGAGAGTACTCTATTATGACAATGTGCGACGTAACACAGCTGTCCTGTGGGTGCTGTAACCTCTTCCGTCAGTTGTGCTGACAGTGGTCTAGCCGGCTATGAGGTTTAAGTCGAAGACACCAACAACATAGCATTTGAGGCTTGAAAGCCAGGAGGATACCGTCCTAAGCGTCAAGTAGTGCCAAATATGGGCTCAAAACCACGAATGATTTGCAGACGTTACGAGTGCACCGATTATGGATTTGACCAGGTCCTGACTCTGACCTGCTGGTAAATATAAGTACATCATCGCGAGGTTAAGACACTGCATAACGGTGCACTTACTTGTGGATTGAGAATGCGCGTCACATTATCCAGACTTTGCTGCACGACAGAAACAGCGTCCCGCACGACACGAAGTCCCACCGATTCATCTCGCTTTCGCAAGCGCCATCGAGCCATAGATACATTGAGCCTGGTTTTGATTTCTAGCCAGTGGTGGAGCGCAGCCTGCGCCGTAGGGCGTCGTCGAAAATCAGGCGTCTTCATGAGATCGATCTGGTTCTTCAAGAAATCTAAGTCGTCATATACCTAGAAATACAGGTCAATATATGAGGATTTCTGATTTTTAAGCACATGCCCGATAAAAGTTTTTATCAAAGACATTCCCAAGAGTGAAAACGTCTACTTTGAATGCGTCGTACCGAGATAGCTTGAATTCTGGAGGATCACTGTCACGACCGCCAAAATCTTCGACGAGATGAACCTCTCCAGGGCGAAACTGCATGGAACAATCGTAATCGATAATAAGATACCGAACCGGATGATCGATCCGTGCAAGGGCAGTAATCGAGTCGACGCCATTGGGCGCAAGCCTATTTTGAACAAAATGCCACCCATGAGGAAAAATGGGGCGACCGTCCATCATGATGTTCTGGGCAGTCAAGTCTCTGAAGACGTTGTAAGCATGATAAAATGTGCGGAAGAAGTATAGTCTCACCCATGAGCGACTAGATGTTCGTGCATAAAACTGATTCCCTGTAGCAATGGGTGAGGGAACTGTCAGTAGATGATATGAGTACTGACCTCGAGAAGTTGAGTCACGAACTCGACTACTTCACCAATAAAGCTGAATTCTGGGTCGTCGAATGACCTCAAAACTGGCATGACAATATACTGCACATCTGGAAGAACTGGGTCCAGAAAAGAATCCAAAATGGGAACACAGTGGTTTGCCGGATCGCGTAACATCATTTCAGTAGACAGATACCTGCTGATCTTCACTTCATCTACGCTAGCCATCTCCAATCCCTGGATGTGTTTGGGTGCGATGCGTTTGACACAAACGATAGCACCATCTTCAAGCCTTTTGGCATCCAGTACAGCATCAATCTGATGTATCGAGAACGTCAGAAACTCATCGAAAGTGGAGGAAGAACTAACTCTTTTTTCGATAGAGTCTTCACAGGTCATCGGATTCAAATTTGTGCCTAGCCACGAAGGAGTCCATCCAGGTCTATAGCGGGCGCGCAGCTGTAATCCACGACTTAGTAGGAACGAATAACGATCCCGCCATATCTCTTCATCTTCCGAGAGCTCTGTTAGATACAACAACGGTCGTTGATCAGGAACAAGTGACAAGATCGGGGTAGTACCATGAGTCTGTATCACGTGTAAAGGGGTATGGTCAACATGCGGCTGTGGTGTATCTGAAGGGAAAGACAGTACAAGAGTTGACATTCTTCTGTGGTTGAAATTCAGCCCTGCCGCAATGAGCAAGCAACGAGGCTGAGCTTGTTTTGGATAACGTAATTTTTGCAATGCATTTGCAACGTGCTGATCTCTGTTTAGTTTTACTTAAATTCCACCATCATGACACAAATTTACGATGTCTTATCGTTGCTTCGTCTCCATACAGGCGATACATTTCGTCATGGACGCCCAGAATATCTTCAGTTACTGCGTTGGAGCACTCGCTCTTCTCAGCACTATTAGCTCGGTGTTATTTTACTGTGGCCTATACCTGCCAACCAATCAACTTCGGGTTCTGGACGCGCTTCTCCTTGAAACCAGTAACATATACCAGAAGGTCAACGATGAGGGGTTGTTACCTGGTTGGGCGTCTAGATACGCACAGACACGGTTGAGAAGGTCAGTTGTTGTGCAAATTACTAGAACAATCTACTGAGCGGTGATTGCTAGATATAAAGATGACACCGAGACACTCCGGGAGGAGACGTATCGAGCCAGGTCATGTTTAGATACCGTTTCTTCCTTATTTAGGGGACACGTAGCACGAATCATGGGACTCGCAGATGCTGTCAAACATTTAAGGGCATTCTTGATGGCAAGTACCGCCAACTGATATACAGATCTTCCTGTTTCTCATTGAATTTCTTTTGAAGACAACGAGCCAGGAAGAAAAAGCACGTAGGCTTCAACAAGAAGGTCGACGGGGACACGTCACATCCTCCGCACAGGAAGTTTCTGAGAGTGCTGCAGAAGAGAATACTGCACGCTTTGATGGCCTTGCCGGTTTGTCTGAATAACTGATTCAATTAAACATCGCCTCATTTGCACTAGGAGTGGGCCAGGCGACTTACGAAAGTTCGTTACCCTCAGATTCGGCCACTTCAACCATGCCAAGCCTTCCTTTAGATGTCGAGTGCTTGAGAAGTTAGCTGTTCGTGTACTAGCACTGTTCTTCACTGACATCCTACTATCCTAGATGACAGTGTTCTGTCTAATTCGGACACAGTATCAATATCCTTTTCGCTGGACGGGAATCGCTGTACTGCCTGCTTCGTCTGCTCGTCTTGGGAGTGGTTGACTCGCAAGACATCTCGGACAGCTACAAACCTTCAATCACACGAAGTTTGGAGGGAGGGTCCGAGCTCTGATGCGAGTACAGCAAGCAGGACTTCAACCCTCGTTAACACGAGGCAAGCTCGAAGCCCCATGCTAAGCTCCTGGATTTCGCTCGCCGGTCTCGTAACGGCGAGCAGCTGGAGATTTCCAAGTACCCCGACCAACTTTGTCGCTTCATCGCCTCACGATGATGCTTTACACACGTCACCGGTGTAGCATCAAAGTTTTGTGAATGTATTTATTTCTAAGCTGATTGATCTATGCGTGCACTCATCTCCCACTCATGCGTTACATTCTTTTGTATTTTTAGAACGTTTGTACATAGTCCTTCTCCACATTTACAACATGTTCAACCAATGATGTAGGAGCTAAGCGTGATTCGATATGCAACCCAACGCAGATTGATGTCGCATTGAGGCCTTTTGAGATCCATAATGCATTGTAAGTTCCGATTGTGAATTCATCACGGCAGGAAATTAACGATAGACCCACAATAGCATAGCTGCTGAACAAAACGTGTGGTTGGCCACGGGGTTCGCGATGCGCGTACGATGTATCGCCATTGCTTCCGGTGGCAACGTGTGGGGGTACACGGCGGAGCTGCAAGATTTGACAGTAGGGCTGAACCAAGGAACTGGTAGGTCATGTCCCTGATAGATTGCGAATTCCGCATCGGTGTACCATGTCCTATCGCTGTTTGTGGTAAACGGTAGATACACGAATGTAGTTCATACGAGGACACAGTCCTTCAGAACCCGAGAAAGGGTACCATGGACTGCATCTCCGAATATGCTACTAGTAAGATATATATAACCATCGAGAATCTGGCACGCTGACTTTTAAACCCCTCATCCCCTTCATCCCCAGTAGCCTCGACTTAATCCTAGGGATGGCTGCCACCGAAATACAGGAACTATTTCCTGATGACCACATATTGCAGCAACTGTTTCCAAATTCTGCTAACGTGTCCACGATTATCCTATCCCAGACATTCGAGACTTGCACTTTCATTGCTCGTGTTTCCGATGTCGCAGAAGTCGTAGTGCGCCTGTAAGTCTTGCAAGGCAACTTAGCTCGCTTGCATGCTGTTTCGGCCCTGCAGAGGATTGCATCGCTCACAATTCCTCATCTTGTTCCGAAAGTGAAGCGAACGGGCAAGGCGCAGACAGGTGGTGGGGTGGCAGTCCAGTTCATGCTCACCTCCTTCGTTCCCGATTCTGTAACGCTGGAAAGCGTCTGGGACGACCTCGCCGATGCTGAACAATTCGAAATCATGAAGGAGGTGGTAGGCGCGATGAAGGGTGTGTATGCGATGAGTCGCGGAGATGAACAAGTCCAGGACATCCTGCAGGGTTCCGAGTTCATTCTCGATGATGGTTATCCCTCTGGAGCTTCTTCCGTCCGTCCCCCTCTCGCGTTGGGTGGCCCCGACATCGGATACGCCAAGGATGTGACTGATTTCTTGAACCTTATCATCAATGGGCATAACGTGGCAGGAAAAATTCCATCTTCTACCTTGCATAGAAATTCGGAAACTAACAGCGTCTCCATCAAATCCGCGTACGACGAATTCGGGCAAGTAGACCTTTCTGTGGAAGACCTCACCCAACAACGTATCGTATTCTGCCACGGCGACCTCGAGCCTCGAAACATACTCGTTCGACCATCTTCCTTACGCCATCACATGAGCTCTTACCAAGTCGTAGCAATCATAGATTGGGAAACAGCTGGATTCTTCCCCTTAGGATATGAATATGTCGCGAAAGATTCTTTCCTCGGTTCATCAAATCAGTCCTTTACCTGGTATTCGCTATTTAAACAGGAGTTTTTGCTTCGCGTAGACGCCCTTCACAAATGTCGACGGTTCATGCAGGCGGTGGATATCATACACGGCTCGAAGAACAAACGGCTCTTGGATGCAGGGAACGTTGGGGAACTCGTCCAGGAGAGGTGGTTAGCTAGGGAGCAGCTGGAGCGACTTCCGGGCATTCCATTGGGATGGATGCGGAAGGCAGACGTGATAGTCCCTAGGTATACGAAAGCAGACAACGAAGGACTTTTGTTGGGGGTTCTCAAGGAGTTAGGGAAAATATGACATTGTATCGTGATGGTTCAGAAATTTGCCAGTCATTGGATACCTATGGTCGGAAGACACACTTAACCACCACCACGAAAAATAGAAACTTAGCCAAGCTTACCGATGAGACTGACAACAACATCGATTATCGACTGTTTTACTTGCCTTACTAACACATGTTGGATAGACGCGACGTAGATGGTGTGTGAACGTTTGAACAATCTGACTTCAACAGTGCTCAACGTGGCCGTTGACGCGCCGACGTGTGACTCTGTGAGTCTAGACTCTACATACTAGTAACATAGTCTCCCGTAGGCAGACAACCGACAGTGACGTCGATAGCGAGTAATTTGTTGTTTTTTTTTTTTTTTCAAAGTCACGTGACAACAGTTAAGTAGCGATTAAGTAATGCTTCCAGTGGCAACACGGTGTGGGGGTAGTGACGGAGCTGCAAGAAGATTTGGCAGTAAGGTCGAAACGAGGAACGGTAGGTCATGTTTTTGAGAGATTACGCCCCACATGGTGTACTATCTTCTCCTCTCGCTGTATTGTAAGTAGTAAACGGTAGATACACCGTGACCAATTTACTTCACACGAGGATCAAACGAGGATACATTCCACCGAACGGGCACCATATGCATGCACTGCATCTCCAGATATATTGGAGTGTTCAACTGAGTCTATGATAGTAGTAATTATACGCCACAATCCCCATAAGAAACGCCGGAATCAGGTCCCTCAAGTAAACGCAAGCTATCTACTCCTGCCTCCGGGCAGCTTCCTACACCAGTAAAACAACCAACAATATATGCTAAAACCAGTGTCCTGTGGAGCGCTGTTACCTCACCCCCCAGTTTTTCCCACAATGATCTGGTCGGCTACGACGTTTAAGCGGAAGACAGCACTAGCGTAGAGTTTGGGGCATGATTTGAACCGGACGATATCATCCTAATGTGAAGTATGGCCAGATATGGGCTCAGTACTACAGATAACTGAAGCGGTTGCCAGTACACCGATTATGGATTTGACCAGGTTCTGACCTGCTAGCAATTATAAGATAAGTAATCGCAAGGCCCCTGGATAATAATACGCTTGCCTGTGGGTTGAGAATCCGCGTCACACTTTGCTGCACGGCAGACACGGCGTCACGCATGACACGGAGCCCCATAAATTCATCTCGCCTTCGAAGGCGCCACCGGGCCATAGAGATGTCGAGTTTGGATCTGGTCTCCGTCCAGTGCTGGAGCGCAACCTTTGCAGTCGGACGTCGTCGAAAATCTGGCGTCTTCATAATGCTGATCTGATTCTTCAGGAACTCTAAACCATCGTACACCTAGAGATATCGTTCATTTAGTAGTCATCGCCATGTACATAGCACATACCTGATAAAAGTCTTTGTCAAAAACATTCCCAAGCGTGAAGACATCGACCTTAAAAGCATCGTAATGGTGAGGTCTCATTAATTCAGGAGGGTCACTGTCGCGACCGCCAAAATCTTTGACGAGATGTGATTGGCCAGGACTAAATCGCATGGAACAGTCATAGTCTATGATGAAGTATCGAACAGGATGATCAATTCGCACACGGGGCGTAATTCGGTCAACGCCATTGGCGGCAAGATAGTGGTTTACAAAATGCCATCCGTGTGGAAGAATAGGTAGACCATCCATCATGATATTCTGACCAGTAAGATCTCTGGAAGCGCCATCAGCAATACGAAGTGAAAACACAAACATAGCGTACCCGTGAGCAACTAGATGTTTATGCATAAAATGCATTCCCTGATGAAATTGATAAGAGTTGCAATTTTGGCGCGAATGAATACAAAACTCACTTCGAGAAGTTGAGTTACAAAATCGACTACTTCACCGACGAAACCGAACTCTGGATCGTTGTATTGCCTCAGAACTGGCATGACAATGTATTCCACATCTGGAAGAGTTGGATCCAAAAAAAAGTCCAAGATGGGCACACAGTGATTCGTGGCATCGCGTAGCATTGCTTCGGTGGATAGATACATGCCAATATTCACTTCATCTGTGCGCGCAGTCTCAAATCCCTCGATCTCTTTCGGTGAGATGCGCTTTATGCACACAACTGAATTATCTTCGAGTCGCCTTGCGTCCAATACCATCTCAAGCTGAAAAGGTAGCACATCAGTGATGCATTGCTGAAGGTATAGTTCCAAGACTAACACTTTTTTCAATCGAGTCCTCACAAGTTTCAGGATCGAGATTTGTACCTAGCCACGAAGGGGTCCAACCAGGTCTGTAGCGAGGACGTAGCTCCAGCCCGCGATTTAATAGAAAGAAATAGCAATCGCGCCATATTTCCTCGTCTGCCGCGAGCTCAATGCGATATGCCCTAGTACGTTGGTTGGAGTCAACGGTAGTCACTGCAGGGTGATTTTGTATATCTGCGGGTAAAGAAACAGGTTCAGATAATTTGTGATCAGCACGGGTCGAAGAGATAGATGATCTACTGGCTGCCATTCATAAGCTTGTGTGGTTATAACCAGTCACGGTGGGACGTGATCGATGATTGATTATTCAACAATCACAATTCATCTTCCGACTCGGGCTTCTCCGGTGCTCTCCAATGGCACAATGCTAAGCCTCATGTAAGTAGGTACATATTCAACAAATTTTTGCGCGTCCCCAATCCTGATCCCCTGCTCTGATAGAGCCAGATTTACATCCATGGGATGATAATCTGAATAATTCGCTCCAGCTTTATAACGTAAGTAAACGGGCGTGGAAAACAAGTTGTAAACAACTTCCGAAAAGTTCAACCTCACGCGGCCGTATTCAAACATCGCCCAAATCTCCGTCGTTACAACGTGCCTACAACGTGCAGCAAGTTCAAAAGCCCAATCATGCCGTGAAAAACAATACTCCTCTGCTTGAGTCTCTCGTTCATATCAAATCAAGTGACCGAACTGTCATGGACTCGACACCCCAAACCATATTCAGCTACTGTGTTGGAGGACTCGCCCTCATCAGCACTATCACCTCCATGCTATTCTATTGCCGACTATACTTGCCTTCCACTCAGCTCAGGCGTCTAGACAAGCTGCTTGCGGAGACCAAAGACATTTATCACAAGGCCAACGACCAGAGCTTGTTGCCCCTAAAAGCATCTAACTACGCGCAGACGCGTTTGAGAGTGTCGGTCACCTCGCTCACAAATTTACTAGACCAGATTCTGACGGTTTAGTGATAGGTATGAAGACGAAACTGACACACTTCGGGAGGTGACGTATCGAACTGGATCATGCTTCGACACTCTCCTCGCATTACTTCGGGGACATGCGAAACGAATCATGGCTCTAGCTAAAGACGTTAGGAAATTGAGAGCGTTTCTGGTGGTCAGTAAATGATTCCAAGCATATCACTGGCTGACGTTCTCTACAGACCACGAGCCAAAGAGAAAAGACACGTAGGTCACAGGCACTGAGTCGACTGGAAGACAGGCTAGGGTCGGAGGTCCATACTCCGTCTGAATCAACACAATCCATCGACAGTGCACCTGGTATGTCATATGATTTGTAGACTAGCTAAGTTACTTACAATCTTGATGTGATAGACAATGCTGTTCTTTCGGAATCTGACATAAGTGACGGTGACGGTGACGGATCAATAGGTTAGTCTCGCGTTGCATACTTGATCCCTACCGAAGGAATCGAACAAGTTCTACTCCCACTAACAGATGCCTCATTCTTCCCATTTGACGAGGATCCCCGCTCTACTTCCTGCTTTGTCTGCTCCTTTTTTGGGCGGTGGAGTTCTAGATCGGATGCCGGCCTTCCGTCCTTTGTTACCAGCGGGGGGCAGCAGGATTCTTCTCAGTCGAATGCGAGTACAGAGTCAAGCAAGCCATCAACATCAACTCTGGTTGATGGGCAAGCTCGAACGTTTGCTGGCATGTCTCGCTCTTGGCTATCGCTCGTCGTCGGGACATTTCTACGTACCCCGACTGACTCTGCCCCTTCATCACCTTCTGATGACACTTTGCAACCATGTCGCAATTCTGTCATCACGTCACCGGTGTAACATTAACTCTCCGTTGACTTATTTATCTCCAAGCTCACTGGTTATGCATGCTTTCATTTCTCACTCATCACGCGTCAGTTTTTTTTTGGTATTTTTTAGAACGCCTGTACCTAGTTCTTCTCCGCATTTACAACATGTTCAACCAATAATGCGGGCTGAGCGCTCTATATGGAGAAGAATGCGATCCGGCGCAAATTGATATCGCACTGAGTCCTTTTTGAGATCTGTACTGCATTTGCATTGTAAGTTCCGATATGAATTCCTCACGGCAAGAAATTGACAGTGGACCTACAATCATTGACAGTAGTATAGTGCTGAACAAAACACGTGGTCGGCCGCGGGGTTCGCGACGCGCATACGATGTATCGCCATTGCTTCCGGTGGCAACGTGTGGGGGCACAAGGCGGAGCTGCAACAAGATTTGGCAGTAAGGTCGAACCGAAGAATTGGTGGGTCATGTTTCTGATAGATTGTGCATTCCTCATTGGAGGTGCATATCTTCTCTCGCTGTTCGTCGTAAATGGGGGCACAGTCCATAGAACCCGAGAAAAGGTACCATGGTGCATGTTTGAATATAACAGTCAGAAGGTTCAACTGAGTCTATATATCCTAAAGGAACAAAAGGTACCGCTAGTATGGTTACGCCGATGAGAGAGTCCTCTGAGCAGTTCGATAGTGTGCGACGTAATACTAGCAAAGCTTATCGAACGAGTGCTGTCCCTGACCTCCGAGTCCCAGGCAGTTGTCCTACAACACGTTGTTATCGTAACCTCATCGGTTCGAAGATTAGGCGGCCTGACCAGAATAGGGCTGTACCCAGATACTAGAAGGACATGATCCTGGCTGCGGAGCATAACTGAAGAGTGAAGAGCGTTCAATATATTGTGGAGACTACGAAAGAAATCGTTCTCATTACCAATCATGGATTTGACCAGGTTCTGACTCTGACTTGTTGCTGTAGTTAACAGGTTGAGTCATCACAACATGAAGCTGATGGATGATGATATACTCACATGCGGTTGAAGAATGCGCGTCACATTATCAATACTTTGCTGCATAGCAGACACGGCGTCGCGCACGACCCGGAGTCCCACGAACTCATCTCGCTTTCGAAGTCGCCATCGAGCGATCGAGACGTTGAGCTTGACTTTGGTTTCCACCCAACGTTGGAGTGCGTCCTGGGCGGTGGGACGTCGTCGAAAATCAGGCGTCATCATGGCATCTATCTGGGGTTTTAAGAACTCCAGCCCATCATACACCTAAAACACGGCAGGTTTGTTTAGTAAGTAGTCGCAATTTTTGGAAGACACGTGCCTTGTAAAATTCTTTATTAAATATGTCCCCCAGAGCGAAGACGTCTACCTTGAATGCATCGTACTGCTGATGTTTCTTTAATTCAGGAGGACTACCTTCGATACCATCAAACCCTTCAAGGAGATGTGGTTGTCCAGGACGGAATAATATGGAACAGTCGTAATCTATGATGAAATATCGAACTGGATGATCTATTCGCGCGAGAGGCACGATTGGATCGACACCATTCAATGCACAACCAGTTCGAACAAAGTGCCATCCTTTGGTGAAAATGGGGCGACCATCCAGCATAATATTCTGAGGCTTCACATCCCTGAAATACTGTCAATATTCTGGAACGGGGTTGAGAGAAAAAATGTTCGTACCCATGAGCCACTAGATGACTATGCATAAAATTTAGCCCCTAAATATCACTTGAGAAGAATGTCAAAGAAACTACCGTGAATGACCGACCTCTAGAAGTTGGGTAACAAAGTCGACTACTTCACCTATGAAGCAGAACTCTGGATCATTGTACGGTCTGAGGACCGGCATGACGATGCATTCGACATCCGGAAAGACAGGATCCCGAAAATAGTCCAAGATGGGCACGCAGTGGTTAGTCGTATGGCGTAACATCTGCTCTGTTGATAAGTATCTGCCTATCTTCGCCTCGTTTGACATCGCCATCTTCAACTCTGAGTCGAGATCTATCTTCGGCTCTATACGCTTGATGCAGACCTTTGTCCCATCTTGTCTTTTCGCGTCTAACACCATGTACATCTTACAAGGAGGGTAAGAAAAACGTAGAATTTACAACATTAACCCACAGTCTTTTCGATAGAATCCTCACAAGTTGCAGGATCTAAATTAGTACCAAGCCACGAAGGAGTCCATCCAGGTTTGTAGCGTAAGCGTAGCTCCAGTCCGTGGTTCAGTAAAAATGTGTATCGATCGCGCCATAGCTCCTCGTCCAGCAGCAATTTAGCAGGATACAATCGGTGTTAGTGATGTGCCGGGCCCGGCTCGGCTCAAAAGCCCCGGCTTGGGCTCGGCTTGACCGGGCTCAGGCTTAGAATAATGGTGAGCCGGGCCCTAGTTGAGGGCTCAGGCCCGGCTCAGGCTCGGCTCAGG
>QOVE01000404.1:0-11099 GCA_003521275.1 Tricholoma sp. MG99
GGCTGGGGATAGAGGATTCTTTTCTTAGACACAGTCTAGAAACATTAATTACAGGGTGGATCTTGATCAATCTCAGTAATTTAACTTTAACCGCATGCAGTGATATTATTTCCACGATTGGATAAGGTCCGATTCACCTCTCCGTCAATTTCTTCATTGGTCACTTCAGATCCAGATCTTCCGCTTCTATCCAGACTTTCTGTCCGACTCTGTACTCCAGCATCTCCCCTCGATGCTGATCCACATAGTGTTTCATTTCATCGCATGCCTTCATGAGTGCCGCTTGGGCCTCCTCATGTATGTGTTTCATTTGTCCAGTGAAATCATCTACTGCCTCATTGTTCGTTTGCCTCCTGGGCTCAAATCCCATGCACGGGTTGAATCCATAATTAGCGTAGAAGGGCGACACCTGTATCGCCAAATGTATTTTATTATTATACACAAACTCTCCAAGCGAAAGCCACTTGGGCCAATCATCCTGCCTGTGTGACACAAATAACCTTAAATACTGCTCCAGCTCCTGATTCACTCACTCCGTCTGCCTGTCCGTCTGCGGGTGGAATGCCGTAGATAACTTAGTTTGGATACCCAATATTTTATTAAGTTCCTTCATCAGCTCCGCTGTGAACTGTGGTCCTCGATCTGAAATAATAGAGTCGGGAAGTCCGTGTAGCTTCCAGACGTTGTCTCAATATAATTTAGCGAGTCCCAAGGCACTCATCTCGGACGTAGTGGGTATCGCGTGCATTTGTTTCTTTGATTGATCTACGACTACTAAAATACCATTGAAGCCCTGCACTTCCGGTAAGCCCGTTATGAAATCTGCCGATATGTTTTTCCATGGCTCCGTCGGAGTCTCAGGTGACATCAACTTTCTGGCGGGAGGTTGCAGGAAGTTCTTGTATCTTTGGCAATGGTCGCATCCATCCACATATTCGAATACAAATTTAGTGACTCCTGGCCACCAATAATTGCGCGAGACCAACTCAAGCGTCTTCCATCGTCCCGGGTGTCCGCATATCGTGATATAGTTTGACAAGCTCACATCGTAGTTGAATGTCCTTTGGTACATAAACCTTCCCTCAGAACAAAATCAAATCTTGCTCCTCTAACCACTCTTCCGATTGTAATCTCCTGGTAGGCGATCGTTTCAACTCTTCCACAGCCTTTACCACCAATTTGTCCCACTCCTTTGATCCCCAGATCTTAGATAAAATATCCTCCTCGTGGCCTTCAATCAACAAATGCCCTTGCTGTAGCGCTTGCACAGCGAAAAACTCTGGTTTCAATAAAGTAGTGTCGGAATCATCGTTTTCTACCCCCTCTTTTAGGTCTGGCCTCCTGGACAGAGCATCTGCCTTCCCCATTGAAGCCCCTGGCTTATTAATCAACTCAAAATCAAATCTTGATAAGTAAAGCACCCAGCGCACTTGTCGCCTATTCAGCTTCTTTGATGTCATAAAATACTGCAGATTCCGATGATCTGACCAGATTTCTACCTTATGCTGTGCACCCTCGAGGTGGTGACGCCATGCCTCCATTGCTCTGATGATGCTCAACATCTCCTTGTCGTGTACATCATAATTATGTTCCACGTTGTTCAATGACTTAGAATAGAATGTGCACGGTCTCCACTTCTCGTCATCACATTTCATAGATAAGATCATGCCTGTTGCGTAATCTGATGTGTCTGATTCTACCCTCAATGGCTTCGTTGGGTCCGCGGTAACCAGTATTGGGTTTGATGTGAATCTTGCCTTTAGTGTCTCAAACATGTCCTGCTGCTCCTGCTTCCATTCCCATGGTTGATCCTTTCATAATAACTTATTCATCGGCGCCGTGATCTTTGAGAATCCTTCCACGAAGCGGCGATAGAAATTGGAAAGTCCCAGGAACCATTGAATATCCTTGACTTACTTTGGTACCAGCCACTCCGTAATCGCTTTCGTCTTCATCTCGTCCATGCGAATGCTGTCTTTTCCAATATATAACCCTAAAAATTCTACTTCTTGTTGTTTAAATACACATTTTTCTGGTTTTAAAAATAAATCGTTCTCCTCCAATCGTCTAAGTACTTCTTCTACTATTTCGTCATGTTCTTCTTCGGTCTTTGTAAATACTAATATGTTGTCTATATATACTACTACTACTCCGTGATCCGATAGATCTCGTAAAATAGAGTTCATCATGGTTTGGAACATAGCCGGACTGTTCATCAAACCGAAATACATTACTAACGGCTCGAATGCGCCCCTGTGCGTCGAGAACACTGCCTTCCATTCATCACCTTCCTTTATCCTCACGTTATTATTACCCCAGCGAAGATCAACCTTCAAAAAATACTTGGCTCCAGCGACCTTGTCGACAAGTTCATTAATGAGCAGTAGTGGGTAGTTATTTCAGACCGTCCACGTGTTTAAATATTGGTAATCCTGTACCATTCATTTCTTCATGTCCTTCTTTGGTACAAAGAACACGGCCGATGTCTGGGGTGATTTCGATTCCCGGATATATCCCTTACTCAGCTGATCGTTAAGGAATTCCTCGACTTCCTTTTGTTCCTGTGGCAATAACAGAATGATCTTGGCCTTTTTGGGTTCAAATCCTGGTTTCATCTCAATCGCATGATCCCATGCTTTCCTGATCGGCATCCTCTCTGAGGCTTTCTTTTTGAACACCTTTAAATATTTATGGAATTTCTCAGGCACCATCTCCTCGAGAGATTTCGATTTGCCTTCTTTCGCCTGCGGATTCAGATCCTTAGTTCCCCATGCTATCGGTCTGTCCGTTCTCCTAATAAAAAATTCTCCTACTATCTCCTCGGCTATCTCATTCTGCTCCATAACAGTCTCGCTGTCTACTGATAATGTTGCCCTGCGTACGTAATATTCTTCATCAATGACCTCTTCCACAGTTGGTCAATATCTCCATTTCTCAGCTATTTTTTGTTTTTTCTTTTCTTTCTTCATGTTTCGAATAAAAATGTTGCACTCCCTCAGGCATCAGGTCATCTTTACTTCACCTGTTCGCCAGTTGATCTCAGGATTGTGCTTATGCAGCCAAGGCTGACCAATAATTAACATTGCTTTGCCAAGGTCACAGACCTTGAACACTGCTCGTTCCTTGTGTCCCTTGTGCGTCAGCATCAAGGTGACCTCCTCTGTGATCGAACCGCCTTGGTTCAGCGTGCCGTCCACATTGTACACCTTTATTGGCTCTGGTAGTACACGCATCTTTAGGCCATTCTGATGCACAAATTTTCAATCAATAAATAAGCCAGTTGCTCCATTGTCCAGCAAGGCTTTTAATGACATCGCACTGTGTGTGTCCAGCATGGTGATTCCTATGTCTAGTAAAATTTCATGTTCCAGACATGCTGATCAGACAAAGTGTTTTTCTCCCTGTTCTGGTCCAGTTTTCGTTTCAACAGTTTTAGATTCAATTGGTACGGGTATGGGAATTAAGCACGCTTCCAGAGCGCCGAGCTCAGTGACCTGAGACCCCCTGCCGTTGTTATGTACATGATCCAATTCGACTACTACCTCGGTACTAATAGTGTCTACTGTTTCTTCAATTGCCAGTCCATCAAACTTATTCAGAGAGCGAAGTGAGGGAGGTTTCACTTGTCTCCTTCAGGAAAATCCTTCTTCATGTTGACCTTTCGTATTTCTTCGAGCCAGTACTTTCGCTGCTTGTCGTACGTCATGTTTCAGATGTCTAGTCTGGATTTGCAGTCTCGGGTGAAATGACCGAGCCTGCCGCACTTGTAACACTTCAATGGTGGACAATTCTGTCCACGATCGACATCCATGGCGTTGGGGTCCTTGGCGGGTGCCTGACTATTCTTAGCCGCCTGTTGGTTCCCCTGTGTCTGTTGCAGGCGTGGTTGCCATGACTTGTTTGGGCTCGACACCTGTGGCTTAGGTGGAGCTGATCGAGATCCGCTGAAAATTTTCTCTTCAGCCTTCGCTTGTCTCCATTGGCAGTCTAGCCGCATTGCCTCGTTGTACCAGTCCTTGATCGAGACTGGTCGGTGTTCCAAATTGTTTAGCTTCTCGCGAAGCCCCTTGTTCAGTGATCGTTTGAATTCGTAAATGAGCGCTGTGCCTGTATAGCCGGAATTGTACTCAGCCAGTTTGAACTCCTGCACGTGTTCATCTGCAGTTTTGTCCCCTTGCGTGATTGTTGTGATAGCAAACACCTTCGTGTCTTGCTCATTTGGATCACCGAATGTAATCTCGATGTCCTTGATCAAATCATCAATGGTGGATATTGGCCATCCCCAGACGCTCGGTTCTTTGAGCACAATTGTTAGAAACATCTCACGATATTTCAGTGCAGCTCCTTCTTGCATGTATGACAAGACCCATAGGATCTTCATCTTCTCATTGGGGAATTCCCCCTTTCTCATGGTCAGGTACATCAAACACGCCTGCATGAATGATTTCGTCTCAGCCATCTTACCCGAAAATGGTTTCAGTGTGGCAATGTTTGGCATTTTGTCCTCTCTGACTGGTGCCGTGATTGCCCTGCGGCATTCCAACTCCTCGTTGGCCAATTGGTAAAGCTGTTCGGCCATTTCCATGTGGTCCTTCAGCTGCTTGTACACGTGTTGCAATTGCATGTAGGCATCTTCGGGAACTGCCGGAATGTTTGAAATTTCACCACCGTCAGGCATGGTGATCAGTTGCAGATGTGATGATGGGTTGGGTTGTGAAGGGTGTGAAAATTTTCGGTTACGTGGGGTGGAGGGTGGAAATCGGCAATAAGGGAAAAACCTATTAGTATCTTGATCCCGGCACACAACCGTAGGTTGGATCTTAGATGTGAATCGTGCTGTTACAGCCCTGGACAGTGTAGTTCAACACGAGCACGCCGACTCGTGTGACCTATCTGATTCTGCAGGTAGCGGATCGGTTGGGTGGTGTAATGGTTTCTACAGAGCGTCGACTTCAGCAGAGATGACTCCAGAGGAAATTGATGCTACTGCGAGCACCAGGGAAAGTTTGAGGGATTCAAGGGAGCTAGCTCCGCAAGAATAAATGTGTTCTGTTGATGAGGGAGAAATTGTTAGTAATGTTAGCGGTGGAGAGAAATATATGTTGTGTTTTGAGGAACATGGGAGAGCGTGAAGGGTTAGAGTCTAGTTCTTCTGTTAGGGCAACGCTTGTCGTGATGACTCGCGGGCTCCCACAAGATGAACTTAGCGTAATAAGAATGAAGATAGGGTTTCATAGTCTTAGGCTTTGCACTGTTATGAGCGTGAATCCAAAGAGAACTAGACTGGAGTCTCTTTGGTGTATATTCGGTACCTTATATACTACGTTACACATGGCTACGGTATGTTATACATGAGGTGATGTGTAATACTACAGAATGTAATAGAATATGGTAGAACGTTCCATAAGATCATAGATCTTAGATATGATACTCAAACTGATAACGATATAGATATGATATCCAACTGATAAGATCAGATATGATTAGATTAGATAAGATAAAAAAGCTCTCATGACAAACACGGCAGCTTACAAAAACGAGACCCAATATAATTTTGCTGAGAAATCGCAAGTTGTATACTGTAGATGACATGTACAAGATAGGGAATACACTAATGATAGGAATGAGAATCGGGCGAACATGGATCTTGCGCATCATCGTCCTCTAAAACCCACTACTAAAGTAGTGGGAATAAGTTATACATGCACACACATGTACAAACCTCGGACTCGGAGAGTCAGTCCATGACCCAAGTACTTACATAGATACTAGTACTTATACTATAGCTAATTAGCACGCAGTGCTACACTTTCCGACGCTCAGTGCTATATACAAACCTTGAAAAATAACTGATTGGCAGAGCTAGTCTCGTTTTTCTAGGGTAGTCAAGGAAAACCAATAATACAGAATTTGACCAGGAAAGTATGTGAAGTCAGATAACAGCGAGGGACAGGTGAGTGAATATTGATGCAGCGAAAAAGTCAACAGAAAGTCTCTCGACTCCTTCGAACCCGTGGGTCTCGAGGCTAGGGCTGATGTTTACCTTTAATCCTGCTGACATTTCGTTCCAGTTGATAAGCTTGAAGGGCTGTGTAAGATATGAATATATGAATTGTACTAGATGCCAGAACATGTGTAGAAATGCATGGAATGTCTGACCCCTGAACGCTTCGAGGTTCAACAACGTCATCTCAACGGTGTCAATCAATCCACCCCCCACTGCTTGGCAGGCGTGCGGTTTTCCCTTCTGAGCATTGGAAGGAATTCCCTCCTTAAAGTCGCCGACCGTCCCAGGATCGATGATCCTTGCACTCCATACCGAAATCATGCCTCCAGATGATTTACAGGCAATTATTCGACAGACCCGGCTGGAAGTTCCAGTTCGTGTCACTGGTATCGACTAATGCTCGGGCCGATTAGAGATACGACATGCGCCTCGTGTCGTTGTAGATGTCCAAGTTGCAGTTGATCAGTGGTCGTTTATATTGCATCCGGTCAATCGGTTCAAATATGTGTTACGCCCTTGTTATCGACAGTAATCATATCATAGTGGCCTGTGGTGGCGTAGTGATTAGGAGCTCGTCAAGGGTCAAAATCGTTGGAATCACATGGAGAATTCCATGCGTGCCAGTGGATAGTCCAGGAAGATGAGACTGAAGTAACGCCTGGATTTCCTGGTTATACACTTCATCGTCGATGCAGATGTAAAGAACCAGTCTGTCTAATTTCGCAAAGTTCCCGGAAGCGGTGAGAACTGTATTGAGATCCCAAAGATATCGAGCTGCTTGGACTAGTACATCCGAAGCCGACACGGAGTCGTCCAGACCACCGTACATTTCCAAGCAGATGGTGATTTCCTCCAAGTTGTTCGCTCGAGACATGGACTCCAGAGAACGAACTAGCCACATGATCATTCTGATTGCTAGATCAGACAATTCGGTTGCAAGATGCAAAACACGTAGTGCCTTGAAGGCTGTCATATCCATCTCGCCTGCATCGAAAAAAGATCGAACTTTGAAACTCATGATCAGCATGATATGACCAGGATTATAAATGAGTACTGACGTCTTCTGCCGAAGCAGCGCCATTCGAGGACATTCAACGAATCCGCCGAGTCCTTTGTTGCCTCCCAAACCCATCTCAGCGTCCATGAATGTACAAATACCTCGCGTAGATGAGACATGTCTATCGAAATTCTCATGGCCTCCAGCGTAGCGCTCGCATCAACTCGGGCTCCTGTCAAAGTTAAACTTTCCAGAGATTGGATTTTCTGCAAGTTGGTAGTCGCGCAGATCATGTCCGGCTCGACCGTGACGGAAGTAGTTTCAAGTGACAACTCTTTCAGATGCTTCAGTGCCCTGAAAAACTCCGTAGGGAAGTTGTACATTCCCTTGACCTTGCATACCACCAGACTCGGGAGTGTGAACACTCTTTCTAGGGCTTTCTTGAACTCCGCCGGCAATCCATTCCATTCCAAACCAGGGAACTGAATAGACAAAAGCCGCAAATGAGGAAGCATGTTCAAAATCGCATGGAGTGTCTTCTCTGTGCAGATCCAGTGTGTCCAAACTAGTATACCTGCCGAGGACACGAACAGTTCCCGGACGTATGTCAGGAGAATGGGATTGTCCAAGAGGATCGGGTGCAGTTTTTGACAGCGTTGTTGGGCTTTTTGCCTACTGAGATGGATCGTGTGGAATAGAACTTTCTGGCTGGATATGAGGAATGAGCGAGCGACGAGTGCGCATGTCTGTAAGGTGGGTGTATCATCGAACAGGAATTGCTCGAGGATGAGCGAGGTTATGTCCTGGGGTAGTATGGGAGGAGAGATCATCCTTTGTCATATACGTATGAGCACAGATAAAGAGGAATAGAAAAAACCGACCTTGGGAGCATGAATGTAGATCTCAACCTGCACCTTTGAGGGGTTGTCACTGGTTAGTATGAAACACGCTTCAAGTTATAAATTCAAGTTATACATGTACACACAAACCTCGGACTCGGAGAGTCAGTCCATGACCTAAGTACTCAAATACTAGTACTTATACTAATTGGCACACAGTACTACACTTTCCAACGCTCAGTTCTGTATACAAAGCTTGGAAGATACCTGAATGGCAGAGCCAGTCTCGTTTTTCTGAAGTAGTCAGGGGAAATCAATAATACAGAATTTGACCAGGCTCGGATGTGAAGCCGTACATAACAGCGAGGGACAGTGTGTATGGATGCAGCAAAAAAGTCAGCAGAAAGTCTCTTGACTCCTTCGACCTCCGAGTAGGTCTCGAGGCTAGGTCTGATACCTTTAATCCTGCTGGCATTTCGTTCCAGTTGATAAGCTTCAAGTTGAAGGTCTCTGTAAGATATAAATCGTAGATGTCGGAACATCTGTAGAATTGCATGGAATGTCTCTTCCTGGCTGACCCAATGAATAGTGGCGAAGATCGACTCAGACCCACGATAAACCATCAGGCTCGGACCTGGGCCCGCTGTACACGTGGTGCTGCACATACAACTTTTGAAAATATGTCGCAAGTTTGGAATTGAAAGTGAGGACATGATGCAATCGCCCACAATACTCCCTGTGCATCGTCGTCGTGATCGAGGTGGAAGATTTGCTGCTGGCTTGACATAACGCAGGATTTAGATAACAGCGGCGAGCATGCGCGCAAGATAGGGATGTCGTTAAAGCAGTATATTGTTCAATGATCATGTCCTGCGGAATATGAGCAGTAAATAAAACCATCGTCTACGAGAGGTTGTGAACTTGTGGCGATGAAGTTCAAGTTGAATGCCAAACGACTTCGGCCAGCAATCCTATGTGCCATATATAGGTTCAAGTCAGATACCCGTACGCAAACGCCCTCGACGACGAGCGTAGACGGTGGAGCTGGAGCTTTGAAATTTGAAGGCTCGGAGGTGAGAACAATTGAAGCCTGAAGCTGAAGTATGTTGGAACTCGAAACTCAAAAAGTTTTGCTACTGCGCACCAGTCAACATCCAGGAGCTTTCGGACTCGGAGTGCTTCTCAGTCTCTCAAAACTTTTACTTCTCAGCGATGGTGTGATACCAGTACACTTCAGCCTCATCTTCGTCGTAAAGACATTAATACATGAACATGGAGTATTAACAATGCTCTTCTAACGGAATCACTCATCTGGAATCATGATCAGAACGTTAACATAGTATAAGAGATAATTCCCATGTATACGCACCTTGATTATCAAACAAACCCCTGGTCTGAATTCCGTACGCATCCATCGTATGTTAGGGACATAGCTCGGATGGTATCTGGTACAGAAACTATTCTTTCGGGTGAATAGATACCACCAGAAAGTAAAAGTCAAGGCATGATGAGCGACCGTAGAGTCTTCTCTAGATCTCCTCCATTCTCTGCCAGCGCCTTCTCCGCCTGCACTCTCGAAATCTCAAATTCATGAACCTGCATCACATCTTCCAAGTCAAGCCACAAAAGCGATAACGAGCTGAGAGGACGAAACGTACAACGAGGTCAATATCTTCGCGTTTGAGGGTAGGTAAAGGATCCTTCGTTGCTTTGGCGGGCGGCTTTTCAAGTATCCCACCTGGGCGGAAGGCTTCCTCCATTTTGCCTTTAGAGTAGGACAAGCCGTCCGCGTACTGAAGGTGGTACCAAGTGAATAGGGTGTAGTATATGAGGGAAACACAGTGACGTTACATTTATGATAACTTCGGGTTCTGGACGCCCGTTGCTTCGAGTCATTGTAACCGCTAAGATTGTACGGTAGGACTGTGATACAGTCTAGGTAGTGAAAATCTCGCATGAGTGCACGTCGGACACGTGAGTGATCGTTTCGATCTCAGGCCTGGCTTAGTGCCAGGTTACTCCGCTGCTAGCCAGCAGTGCGAGAACATTTTGAGAACATTTGCCAGCTTGAAGTTTGAACTTACATAAATAAAATCTACGCAAAAAGCTACAAGTTTTATACACCAAGCCCAGGCTTGCCGCTTGCGTGGGATGTCACATGTACAGTTCACTCGACTGTTTTCAGGCCAACTTGAAGAAGAGAAGTTGATATATATATCATGAGTTGAAGTACTAGTAGAGAGGTCTAGCTATAGATCTGTCCGCGTGATCTCTTAGACCGGTGAAAATCTGCTGTCGCTGTCGAATCAATGTCATAACACCTTATCCATCGTATGTAACAACCTAAAGTCAAATCGCACGAGTAAGGGCGGAAATTTGATGAAAATGCTAGTCTTTCCTGTGGCGTTGCCATGCATAAGTGGAACTTTAATGGCCATTCACACGATGGATAGGAGCTTTTAGTAGTTCCCACTTCCCGGACTCTTTGCCTGATCCGCCCTCCAAAGAGGGTCAGCTAGTCGGGAGAATAACCAGGTGGGATTTCCTCTATCAGTTCTTGCGGGCGGAATCTCCTTCCACTGTCCTCGTGTATCATCCTGTTAACAGGAGCAGTCTGTCCACCTTTTCTCATTACCCGCGGATCGCTCTCTAAGGTTGACACAAACCGACTATTGCTGTCAGATGAACTAGGGGGGCTATCATCGGTAAAACTCATGTGTTCGGCAGATGCCACCATGAATGGCGACACATGTTCGAGAGACTGAACTTCGGGTTTGCGTTGTCTCCTGCGAAGGAAAAGTAACAGAATGAGAAGGATAAGGATAAGGATGAAGCCGCCGACGGCCCCACCAACAATAGCACCAATTGGCGTCGAGTGGGATCCCGAATTGGCGTTCACATTCGATCCTAGAGACCCGGTAGGATTAGACGACCTTGAAGTGGAACTGGGAACGACATGAATTGAATTCACATCAGGAAGGGCCGTGGAATTTGACTGTGATGAGTTTGGTGAGCTCGGAGAAACGTTAGTTGCAGTCGATACTGAAGTGCCAGAAGAACCAGGAGAACCGCCCGCGGACGACAAGTTTGAACTGGATGGCGATGACGACGGCGATGAAGGATCTGTTATCAAGAGTTGGACAAGGGAGAGTGGAGTTGTATTGCTGTTCCCTCCATGGACTACATGAAGGGTGTGTGAACCAGAAGAGAGCCCAGATACATCGAAGAAGATTTGATTATAGACAGTTGCACTGTT
>QOVE01000409.1:0-48471 GCA_003521275.1 Tricholoma sp. MG99
TTTATCCCAGTGGATTGCAGTTCTAGCAAAGTTCTGGACTCTGAGATAGTTTCTTTCAGCTCTAATTGCTCTAAAAAAATAACTCAGACGACTGTGGAGAGTAAAAGATGAAGTGTCACTCACGCAGATACTTCCCCGCAGTACGTCCCTCCTTTGTTCGTCTATTAGCCCTGCTTCCAATAGTATGCCTGCCCCTCACGCCCCCAGGGGAATTCTTACTAGCCGGACCCGCTCGCCAAGCCAATACTCTATCTCCAACAGCAACCAATAGCACGTCTTTCTCAGGCCCCACTAAAATCTGGGATACAGCCTCCCTCTCCCTCGCGTTTCCATTCACACCATGGCTACGCCGTGGCATAGGCGACGGGAACGACCGCAGGTAGTCAAAAGTCAGTCCATCCCACACATGCGTCGCCCCCCGTGCCGAGCCTGTGATAAGCGTCATCCCGTTCCAGGCTAACGCAGTCACGCCCGCCCCGTCTTCGTGCGCTTCGAACTTTTTGACAGGTTGGATGGCGCTTGAGGGTGTTGTTGAGGGTGGAGTAGAAACACGCCAGTCGTACACGCTTACGCAGCCGATGTGGTCACCGGTAAGCACGAAACTGGAATCAGCGGAAAAGAAAGGAGTGAGAACGGAGATGGGACCGAACTGCTTGTCGCCGAATGCAGTAACTTCTATTTTGCTTTCCTGGACTACACGTATCCTGTAAAAGTAGGGATCGTTTTGGTAGTTGACCAGAATGGTCGGATATGAGACGTTCGAATCAAGGTATAAAGACATGGTGTTGTGCGGCACGTCCTGGTCGGAGTCTTTAATGACCCTCAAAGCAGAAGCGGGATAAGGAATTCGAAATTCAGAAATTGAAGATGTGGAGATGGTATCCAAAGCCTGGAAGTTGAATCCGGTCCACAAGACGATCTCACCGCTCTTGAGCGCTCCGACCACAAATCCCTGTGACAACGAAGCGGCAACCTTGACGCACGCGTCGGGAACCAAACTTTCCTTCCTTTCGGATGTCCATACACATCGGACTTGCTTAGCGTCCCAAACTTTGACTTTCCCGTCGGCGCCGGCAGTTATCACCATCATTCCAGACCCTTCATCCCACAAACCAGCTAGAACAGCACCGTCGTGCTCATCGTTGACGTCACTTCTGATCAACGAAGTGGAAATGCGTCTAGCACCATCCATTGTCTTGGGAGCTGTCATAATGGCGACCTCCCCGTTTCTATAGCCCCAGAGAACCCTCGCAGTGCCGCCATCAGAAATAACGACACACAGAGAGATGTTCGGGGTAAATTCAGCGTTAGGATTACCAACACCCATGCCTATATGAGTCCCGGATGCGTCCAAGAACCCTGAAAAGACCTTGCCAGTCAATGGAAGGGATCGGGAGATAATGCCGTATTCGACGGATGAGGACAGAAGGAAGTGTCCTGGCATTAAATGCATGCTAGAGATCGAAGATGGCACAGGGACATGCGCGATAGTAGTGTTGCGAGATCTTTCCCAGCGTCTGTCAGATAGCAGTCAGCACACATGATCTGAATAAAGATAGCAGCATGGTATAGACCTTCTAAGATTGTAGCGGACGATTAGTTCACGTTTCCATGAGCTTTCGGAGCGCCTCAACATGAGACTTTTCATATTGTGGTGGACGTCGCTTTCAGGTCCTATGCCCAAAAATTGACAGACAAACGCTCGGTGCCATGTAGTATCGTTCTTTACGTGTTCGTATAGATGTCCGTTGACTCTACCGAGACAAAGTAAGGACGGAGGGTCCAGATAAGAAGTGACGCCTGTAAGAGTTTCCGGTGGAACGTCAAGGAGGATTCGAACTGTGTTGTTTGATAAGCCATGTTGATTGTATGAAATCTGGATCGATTTGGATGATTTGAGAGATTGTGTATCTTTTGGGGTCGATTGTGTTAGCCTATTGAGCATATAACTTTGAAGAGGTGACTTGAAGGGACGTTGCACAGACCAAAGCGTTGTCGCTGTCTGCGATGGTGGCGAATGATTCAAAGGCCAAAGTTCTGCTGACCGTGAGTCAATACTCGTTGTTTGTCTGTATTGATTCCTGCCGAGTTCGGCAATGTATACTAACATATGAATAGCATAGCGGCCTACTTTATCACATAATGTGTAGCAATAACGAGAACAACGCAATGCACGACCTAGATCCTCCATACAACCAAATCAAAGTTTTCCGAGGTGAGCAGCGGTAGCGTTTTGCCCAGCAGCCTTGGCACGCTTGCGCAGCATAGCCGTCGACTTGTTCCCCCGGATGCCTCCTCCCCACTGTCGGCGTTGCTCCTCGTACTTGTCAGAGCTACAAAAAAAAAACTCAGATTGCAGCACAACACAGGAAACAGGAAACACGTACAAGTTGGCTTTGGCAGCGCTCACTAGCGTCGCCAATTCCCTCTGGTCCTCGCTTTTCACTTCCTGGATGGCCACGACGGCAGCAGTCTTCTTGTGAACGACAGTCCCAAGACGAGCCTTGCCCTTTACGATGACGTAGGGAACTCCCATCTTGCGGCAAAGAGCCGGAAGGAAGACGACAAGCTCAATCGGGTCGACATCATGAGCGATGACGACAAGCTCGGCCTTCTTGGCCTCGATGAGAGCAACAACGTGGTTCAGCCCGTACTTGGCGAAGAGAGGTTTCTTAGTGTCCTATTGAATTATGTCAATTTGGATGATATGGATGAAAATAAAATGAAAATACGGACGAACCTTTGCATCCTTCTCCTTATCCGCTGCAGCGGCGGCAGCGGCAGCCTCCAGACGAGCCTTCTTCTCCTGCTTCGATTCAGGGCGGTACTTGTTGAGGAGTTTGAACAATTGTGTAGCGGTGTTCTTATCGAGTGTGTGCGAGAACTGGGCAATCGCGGGCGGGACTTTGAGCCGTTGGTTCAAAATGACCTTCTGGCGCTGCAGACGGACATATTCGGGCCACTTGACGAAGCGAGTCATGTCCCTCGTAGGCTGAATGTCCTGGCCTAAAAAATAATTGGCACTTGTGGGAACTTCTCGAGAGAACAAGGTCGACGCGATCACTCACCGATACCGAAGTTTTTGGCGTTGGCCTCGAAGAGAGGGTTTTTCTTGGTCTTTGCGGCCTTGCTGGCACCAAAAGGTGCAGCAGCAGGCTTCTTGCCGGATCCAGCTTTGGTTTTGGGAGGCTGGTCATTGAGACGAGGTGTTAGCAATGAAAACTAGGGTATAGTTGACACTGCGCCTCGGAGCTCTAGCGTCGTACATCACCGAAGTGTGTACGACCCAGCGGAAGAGCACGAGCGCATCCTAGCCAGAAGGCTCCGCGCTGTACATCACAGGAAGAAATTCCGTCGCTGGAGTTCTGAAAAAGCACGGGGGTAAGTTTGGGGGTTCGAAAGTCATCTAGAAGAAATACATGCCATCCATCTCATTGGTTATGAATATGGGAGATGTAGAACTGCAAAAGCTAGAGCTCGTCGGCGCTGATGATGAACTCTCACCATTTTTGAGTTGGATGGTCTTGATGAGTCTTGAGGCGGTCAACAAGGTCAGAGGAATGCAAAGCGGAGGATTTGTCTAAAACTTCGGCATTTCCCGATTTCCCTTCGGAGCTAACATCATGCGCTTGTACACCGGTTTACAAAAACGCGCTGTACTTACATAGGTTGTGCGGCCACTGTCCACACTGGTCACACTGACCGTGCTACCTTGATGCATACCTGAACACGATCGGCCTGGTTAGTATGTACATGCGAGGCATGGCCTAGCTCTGCCCCTGGCGACCTGAAATGAGTTGTGGCACGTATCAGTTGATTTTGAATGTTTTTCGATAGCTGCAGGCGGCATAGCATATTTCAAAGGCAAGGGCAATGCTATGAGTCTGGCAGGAAAGGCTCGAACTCAAATTCGTTTCGGTGGCTAGAGCATCAATATATCACCGCTCATATCACGACAGCCGAGTCTGGCTCGCTCGAAGGGTATGTAGATCTTTATTTTCAAGGTGAAGTTACTCAATAGACAATAATCTTGATTAGGTCCGATATTATGTTTCGCAAAAGTACGCATCCCGGACAATCTGACGAGATTTCATTAAACTATCGCAGGCAGCAATGCGCGATCCAACCAAGTCTTGTGTATCCATTTAATAAGAGTGCCGCACTGTACGAGGTATGGAATTATCTAGGTTGCATGAACGCAATCCTGGACTCCTGGACTCTTCACCCCGAGTCAGTTCTCGCCATGAAACTTTCGATTCGTCCTCGTCTACCTAAAACAATATGACATGGGATACACGCTGGCGCGATCCGTCCTTCAAAGCTGGAAGAACACGCCTCTGCCATCCAGGAGCTGGAAGGAGTGCATTCAACCGAGGACACCAAACATGCTCAAGCTTAGTTGCTTCTCAGACGCTTACGTTCCAAGCCTGAACATCATGATGCTCTGGCTCGTGAGGCCAGGATTCGCTTTTCACGCATGCCGATATACATGGGTACACCGTGAGCCCAGTATTCATGTTTTTCCCCCTTGCGTCTGCTGAAAATAATATTATAGAGACCAGACACTACTTCACTGGAAGGTCTGTAGAGAATCTTACATGACTGAACGTAGAGCAACCTAGATCTTATCAGTTCGGCACGGACGATGGGGGTTGGAAAACGGTATAAGACAATCAAAGCACTCGTACCTCCCGCCAAGCTACCTTGGCACCCAGGCTTCCACTATTTACTCCAGATTCCAGAGGGCAATGTATCAGGGCCGCAGCTTAAAAAGGTAGATTTCTCCTTGCTATGTCTGAGCCTAGGGTTATTGATATTTGAATCGATTGCCAAAGACGTGCGCAAGTCCTGGAAGCCAAATATAACATTACTGGTAACTTTCCTTTTCTATCTTCCTATCCTCAGTTGTTTAATTCTTTGTTCAACTCTTTGTGCAGGACAGCACCGAGCCGCATGAGCCTCGTCCAACAGATTGCACTTTTCAACAAAGCAAATCGAATTCATACCGATAGCGCCCGACAACATGAGCTAGAAGAGTCGTCCACGTTCTCGCCCACGATTGCTTTCCCGGACGCCGCGCACGTGGTGGATGCCGTCAAAGCTCTCGGTTCATCTCTCCAGTTGGAATTCATCTCTGGGGAAGTCAATCAAGTGCAAAAGGTACGGCCGCGTACGGATAACCGGCCCGCGCACTTCCCCAAACAATTTGAATATATCGAATCTGGTTGAGCAACATCCCGTAACCTTGCAGCCATCCATCAATTGCAAAATCGACGTTGACGTCTTCACAAGTGATCGTACGAATGGCACACCACCGTCTACGTCATTCCTGCGCTACAAGTCACCTCTTGATTCGGCCGTCAGTTTTAATTGCATGTGGAATGCCAACGTATGGAAAACTGATGACGAACTTTGCTGTCTTTCATCCATTACAACGCTCATATTAAACGCAGCATTAGCCATATACTTCTTCCCAAGCTCTTTGCGATATCTCGGGGTCCGGACTATAGGGCCAAAGCTGTGATGGAGTTTCTCACCTTCAGCTCCAGCCAGCTTCCGCGACTTTTGTCTGCTTTAGCCTCTCGAGATGAGCTCCAAGCTTGGTTGATCCGTTTATTCATATACACAGTCTCCCCGAGAAAGGCGCAAAAACGACCGGACTTTGTCAAGTTCTCCAACACTCTGGTTGTCTTCGGAACTCAAGAACATCGGATACCCGAGTCACTGGCTTGCAGATTTCGTTCAGTCGCTTATCGGCAACACCGTTCTTACCGACCGGGTGATCTACCGAGGAACTACCCCTACGCCTGTTTCTGAGTTCCATACACACCGCATTGGACCCTTGGCTCGCTGAATTAGAGACGATTCTAGCATCATCCATGGAAGGACTCCCATTTGCTTTTCAGATGTTCACGGGCTTCGCTGCCAAAGCAGATGAAATCGGATATTATAAGGCATCCATCGAGGCAAACATGTTCTATGGAAACCCTATAATGAGATTTCCTGAGAATGATGCCGTACTCGCTCATTTTTTTTTCAAGGATGCGAATATCCTCGACGCACGCCACAACAGGAATCTCAGCTTCTTTTTGTGTCCATACCTCGATCATCGATGGCCAGGCTACACCGCCATGCGGGACTTTCCATATTTTGACATCCATCGATTTCATTGACTTGAGCACAGGGGAGTTTGGTGGGGAATTCGTAAAGCAAAAATGGCGAAAATGAGGCGCAAGAAGTGGTCGATGCTTGGCGTACGGATTTCTTCGTAGAAAGTGGGTACTGATCTTGTTATTTTTATCATCGTCTGACCTGACTTTCTAGCAACTGAGACATCCCCGGCTAGTAAATGGGAGAATGTCAATGCACCTGTGTAGGAACGAGGCTGGTCATGCTGGGGTATATGATCGATAAACGCCTATGTATATGCGCGTGTATAAGATACTCGATACTAATTTTAAATTTCCTTGGGGTCACAGGTTGTTTCAAAACCGGAATTCCCTGCTTATCGTTTAGCAGGCAGAAGACGGGGATATTCAATTCACGTCGTATGTTTCTTCACTGGCCTCACTCCGACCCGACCCGAAATTACTTTTTCACTTGGAGCCCTTGATGGGGCTTTCTTCCTCGAGGCCTAATCTTGCTCCAAATGCGTGTTCATTAATGCGCCGGACACTCACAACGTGCTGTCCAATATGATAACGACACACTCAATGTCGTCAACTCTATCAAGTTTCACGCAAATAGCACAGTTTGGTAGCATGCGTCTGCACACTGCCGCGCCGTCGCAACGAGGCGTAGTTCATAAATAACCCTATTTTCTAGATACTTACCGATTCTGTAGAACACTTTCATTCACTCTTCGCCAGCTCAATTCCACTATGATTATTGACGCGTTCAAGATCAAGCCATATGACCTGGAGCCTGTCCTGGCCACCTGGACTGACGGTCCGATCTTCAAGGGAAATCATAAGAAAGACCCGCCAGTCGACGAATGGCTAGACCAGATCAAGGCTGGTTGCGAAGAGAGGAACATCCCAGAGGAATACTGGTACAAGGTTGCCCAGCATTTCATGGGTAAGAAAGCGAAAGCTAGGTAATATCACTCCTTATGTTACATCTTCAAACTCTTACCGGATTTATAGGCTCAACGAACTCAAGGCGGTAATAGACCAAGTACACGGAACGAAATATAGATGGACTTGGAAGAAATTCCGGGTGGCCGTACGGAATATGGGATGTCAGTATTTTCCACCCGTTAACGATGACATTATTGACTGAGGCAAATTCACAGGGGAAATCGATAAAACCCAGACAGAAACGATCAAAGTGCAGAAGTCCAGCCATTGGTGGACGCGGAAAAAAGATGACACCGAAGTGTCAGACGAGGTGGCGTCGGGAGCTAGCGAGCGTCCCGTCCCATCACGTTCAGATACATCCATCTGGGGTACGAAAAAGATCACGAGAGAACCGGAAGAAGCTCCGCTCCCACCAGTCCCAACGCGCTCCGACTCATCGTTCTCCGCTAAAGATTTGGCTGGAACGCGCGCACCTTCTCGACGCGCTTCATCGAGGTCAGCCTCCGACATCTTTTGGCCAACGCGACGAAATTCCAAAGACGAGCCAATAGTCCATGAAGAGCCATCTTCGTCAGGTCATATCCAGCGTCCCAGTCCTACGAAAAGCAAGACCGATACCGCCGTTGTAATTGCAAGTGGCACGCCTAAGCCGCCTACACCATCCCGATCCAACACAACAGATTGTACGTCCGTCCGGATCTTCCCCACATGACGTCTCTGACTCCATGAAAATGTAGCGGTTACAACTGTCACCCAAGCTCCCCTCTGGTTACTGAATGCATGCACGGCACTAGAGTATATTACCAGCGAGCACCCCAAAACCATGAGCGTCATAAGCGCAATTTTGATCACGGCCGGATCCATCCCCGCACTTCCCGCCATTAGCGCTGGAGCCGGTGGTGCGGTTCTGGCGTCAGGTGCTGCACACGCTATCGGGGCAATCGCTATCGGCCTAGGTCAGGCATTAAGCGTTTCTGTTAAGAATCAACAGGAAGCACAGTCATCCACCACCGCACATTGATGATCAGTTCCTGATCCTATGATCACGCGACCGGGTACGCCTGAGTGCATCGTTGTGTGGCAGGCACACTGCAACGCACCAATACTAAATTACACATCTTACAATAATTATGTTACATACCTTCATCCGTATTATCGCCCTCTCTTATTGTATTTATATTTTATTTTACGACGGACGCCGGCTGTATCGAAAGCCCAGTAGCCATTTAGTTCCGGAATTTCTCCATTCTCGACAGCAATGCCGTCCACGGATATGCCTCCTTTAGCTTCGAATGGGGTGACATCGAGTCTGAACTTGTCGCAAAGCTCGAGGAAGTCCAAGGGCAATGGGGCATGTACACCAACGCGAATGCGTCTACCAGCGGGCTTGTATCTCTAACAGGACAGTTCACATCAACCTTTTGCCTCGTCTCTGACGCATTACTCACGAAAAATGATATCTCAGACGCGTGGAGATAGATACGGTCTGGGGGGATTGCGGAGATACGTGTGATTGCTTCGTTTATTGGGCTAACAGAATATAAAGTATCTCCCAAGATAGGTGCTAGTAAAATCATCGAGAGCAGGTACAAGGAGTGGTAATAAAAAGATACCTTTTAGACAGTGGGCCAGGTGGACGCGTAGTTGGTGTTTGTGGCCGGTGTGGAGCTTCAAACGAAGGAGTGAAAGTGGGGCAATTCGCTATTCTGGGTTTCACTCCTAAAAGTCACGGCATCGAGAAAATAAACTCACCGACGAGCCAAGCAATTCCCAATCCGTTATAGAAGAGTTTCTGAGTTGCGAACCAAGGGTGGCACGACCATAGACGTATTCGATGGGAGAGCGGATCTGACTACCCATCGAAGGGAATGACTTCTCTCCGCCCCGTACAAGGGCAAGGTAAGTTTTTTCTACAGTTCTCTGCTGAAATTGTTGAGAGAGTTCGCGTGCCATGGCTTTAGTTCGGGCAAGAGCGAGAGAGCCTGTAGTTCCCTGCCAAAGTGGTACAAATTAGAGTCAATCACACAGTGTATTATCTTTGCAATACCTTGTCGAGACGATGTACAGGATAGGGAACACGGGCCAGGGATAAATCATGACGAAGTGCTGAAGCAATTTGAGATTCTTCGCCATGGAACGCGTTTCATCCGAGACTTGCCTTTCAAGAGATCGTTAAAGTGACCGTCTGCGCCCTATCATAGGGTTGTGAGCATGCTAAATACCCTTGAATACCACGCACTGTAGATTCATGTTCTCTAGAATTTAGCTGACATACAAGACCGGGAGGTTTGTTTAATACAACAATATGTTTATCGACATATATGACTGAATTGAGAAATGAAGTTTTTGCCTTATGAACGACCAAGGAAGAAGTCATGGACTCGAGCAGACTCGAGTCGGACAAGTTGATCGTGAGCCTTGAGGGCGTTCCTTTGTTGCGATTGACCAAATATGATACAACATCGCGTAACACGCGTTGCCAGCTTTGCATCCGTCCGAGGCTGACCTGCCGCAACTACCACTGAACGAATATTCGAGGGCAAATGGCGTCCGAGACACCCTATCTTCGTGCGATCCTTCCGTCGCTTCCAAGCGACTTGGCGAAAAAGATCAGAAACCTGTGTAGTGCATCTGAATCGTCAGAACACATTCTTGATGCTCTCATTCGCTTTTTAGGTGGAGCAGAATGCGTTCCAAATTCTACTCCTGAAGTACACACACAATGGACAGAGAAACAACGGCTAGTGACAAAGATCCTTGATGGCATGACCCGGCGCCCGTCAACGGATCCGAAAAGGCCACGAGAGGATGATACCGAATCAGAATCTCAGGCTACAAAGCGGCAAAGGTCGTCTGCCGAAGGCTCTTCAGCAGCTACAGAACCCAAAGACCCAGTCTTTACACTCAGCTCTATATCCGTCACCTCCCCAGTCCGCAAGAAGGTTCACATCACAGTTCACAAATCATCTCTCAGTTTCACGAACCCAACTTCCAAAGCTGTGGAGGCAACAGTTCCTCTCTCATCGCTCACCCGTGCTTTCCTCCTTCCCACTCGCGGAAAATCAAAACCCCACTGGACGATTGTTCTCCTTTCATCCGACTCTTCTGACCGTAGCAAACAAACAAACGTTTCACCATCAAACCCCCAAGTAATATTTGGACTTGATGCACTAGCCTCTCCAGCATTGTCTACAACAACCTACTCCTCCACAGGCGAACCCACAGTAGCCACCGTATCTAAAGGCAGTCCTACAAAACCGAGCATTCTCACTTTCCTCTCTCATCTGGGTATCCCAGTTCTCGAGCCCACACCAGATGTGTTCAGAAGTGCATGCATAGGGGCCACATCAGGCGTCAGCGCTAACGAAGACGGCGTGCCAGGTGTAGAAGCCTACCGCGGCGCTAAACAAGGGAGTTTATGGTTCATGAAGGAAGGCGTCCTATGGGGCGAGAGCAAACCTTGTGAATTCTGGCCTGTGGAAGACCTGATAGGGAAGAGTGAGGGTGTGAAGGTGGTGAGCGCAAGTGGGCGAACATGTACCGTTATTCTTACAAGAAAAGACACGGGAGAGGGAGTGACAGGTGAAGAGGGGAATGAGGATGACGGTGAGGATGTGGGTGAGGAGGCTCATTTTGGGATGGTTGACTCCAGGGAGAAGCCAGGTATCGATGCATGGGTTCGGACGTACAGGCATCTTTTTGGAAAGAAAAAGGAAACTCAGGTCGCGATAGGACAGGTGGAGGAAGACTCGGACGATGAAGATGAAGACTTCGAGTTGAAGTCGGAAGACGATGACGATGGGAGCGTTTCATCCTCATCTTCCAGTGGGTCGTCAAATGGCGGGAGTGATGATGATGGGAGTGATGATGATGCGGAGGAGAGTGCAGAAGGCGAAGGCAGTGAGGAAGAAGAGTTGAAGGAAGAACATCATCCACTGATGAGACCTGGAGCAATGCCTCGGATGAGCCGTGCTGTGATCGACATGGTGGTAGGGATGGTCGAGGATGATATGATGGGTTCCACTGCAGCGGGTGAACAAGCTGATAATGATGACGAAGATTTGGAAGAGGATGAATTGGAAGACTAACCTCAAGATTTATTCTATTGTCTTGCATCTTGCAAACTCTGCTCCCCAAGCACCGACAGCTTGATTTTAACCAGTCTATCCTACGCATGTACGTTTTCATGTATTGCTGAAGGTTTGTGTCCGTTACTAGAATCATACACATACCAACGTTGGACTAATGTCACTATGTACAACAGAGACAGGGAATTATATATTCACGTGTTGACTCTGGCGAGTAAGTATCTAATTACAATTGTTATATGTAAGTCTCTCGCGATGTCCGCGATGTGATCGCCAAGTACATGTTTACACCACTTCCTGACCTGCTAACCTTGTGTTTTTAGTTGTTCAGTTCCTTGCTTTGAAATTATCGTGTTTTCACCATGTACATCCACCATACGCCATATATTGAACCATTCCCTGCATGGGTTTCCAGTGAGTCGATTTCTTACGAAGTTGGACAAGATTTTGATGCTGTTTCTAATCAGTGTACACTGGTTGACCGACGCGTCCCTTCAATTCCAAGCCGGGTGCAATCACGACCGCTGACGCCATCTAGGCAATATGTTTAGAGTTGCATCGCATATGCCCTTGGTCCGAGCCACAGCACTGAGCATCCAGGTATCCTATGCCCGGCTCATAAGCGTTCCCTAGCTAGACGCTAGCCCTCGTTCATGGTCTGATCGGCTGCAACTACCTCCCTGAGGCCGCCATACCCAAGCACGAAGCAATACGGGGTCCCATTGTGCGCTCTACGCAGATACAGCACACTCCGACTCTAGCATGTGCTCATTCCGCCCAATCTGTTATAGGGTAGGTAGGGGCAAGGTATGTATGCCTTTCGCCGAGAAGGCGTCAGTTGGCACTTGGGAGGTATCGTGGACCAGTACACATGAATTGGTCAATCTCACAAAGCAGTGATTGAAGCGATAGAGGGCAAGCGAATGCGCATATGGACCAGCTGCAGGACAGTATACTGGCAGATGGCAGCGAGCATATCAACAAGTTAGACCGACGTATCAGACATGTAGTAGATATTTCGCCACAGACTAGGAAAGGGTAGATTATGATAAGAATACGCCTTGGAATAAGAAGAGCTCTGGAGTCTGGAGATAAAAAACAAATGTCGGACTCGGAATCGCGATGTTTGGGTGTGAGGCTGTTCTCCCTTGACTTCCACTGCCAGCGGGGTTATAATACTCTGTGCCTGAGTGAAACGAACAGAACGAGAAATGACTCGGAACTTTAGAATTGAGCACCCCAGCATCAAGTTCGACTACCCAAGTACTCAATACTCGATCTTCAAGGAGGACCCACGCAGACAAATAGAATTTTATGGCAGCGCCGAGTGTCAATAACAGTGCTACTGATCTCCTAGATTTTATCACTATTTCGCCTCGAAATGCACATACTGCTACGGTTATTTGGCTTCACGTTTGTATCTAGCCTGTATTTGACATTTCAGCCTGTTAACTGCATGTCCCAACAGGGCTTGGGGGATTCTGGCACAGGAATGCGGTACTTTGCAGAGGATTTGAGTGGTTTACCAGCTTTGGGACACATCAAATGGATCCTTCCACATGCGTGAGCGTCCTTTCTTATAAGAAAAATACGAATTCGTGTCCAACTATTCAAGTAAGGCCGCGTAGACCTGTTACAGGATTGTGTGGTGAGGTCATGGGCGCATGGTAAGATATACTACACCCACCAAAAAGACTACCCTCTCATCTCCCAATTCTCTCTTAGGTTTGATTGCTACTCCTTCGATATCCCAAATCGCCCAGAAGACGAAGACGGTCTATATTGGGCCGTAGGGCAGATCAATGACATAGTCACTGCGGAGGAAAAGGAGCACAACATCCCGTCCAACCGAATCATCGTCGGCGGGTTAAGCCAGGGCAGTGCCGTCTCGATGCTTACTGGTCTAACAACGACCCGTCCCCTAGGTGGTATTTTTATCTTGAGTGGCTATATTCCGTTGAGAAAGAGAGCGAAAGAGGTATGTCCAATACATTGCTATCTTTCATCCCTGTGGCATCTAAATAAGCAGTAAATATCTCCACAGATAGCATCACAGATCGCCCGGTCGCTGCCTATCTTCTGGGCCCATGGCCGAACCGACCCCCAGGTCAAATATAAGTTTTCAATCAAGGCTGCCGAAACTCTGGCGTCTGAGCTTGATATTCCCTTTCGTTCATCGAATCAGCGTCTGACTCTTGAGCAGTTGAAGACTGATGGCGGTGAAGCTGGACTGACGTTTATCACGTATGATGAGTTGGGTCACTGGATTCAGTCACCTGAAGAAGTGGAAGACCTGGGCGTGTGGATCGAGGCTTGTCTCCCAGAGGACAGCGAGAATTAGAAATTGTACTAGTGAGGGTTGCGACACGTCCTTGGAAATTCGTTGGAACTGTATCACTAGATGTGTACAGTTGAAGATTCGGATTGTCCTTCCTGATTTCAGAATCACAATCATATAAGACAATCGACGATCAAATAAACGAGTGGATACTACACAAAATAATACACCAGTGGGTATACGAGTACTAGTACTGATTGATGTGCGACGCTTTCCTACAGTGCGAAGAGCAGTCATGATGTGTCTGCTTTATTGATGCTATATCACGTAGATGCAATGAAGTGTTTGCTTTCGATCCAGTTCCAACATGAAGGTAATCAATCAACGATGCTGCGACCATCGCATCAGGAGAGTATGGTCCAATACAGAAACGGTCATAGACTGACACATGAGCGCCCCCTAGTTAGGCCTCCTTGGCATCCCGACCGTACTCTCCTTGCGCAGGGCGTTCCATGTTGGAAGTGGTAGGTTCTGAACTTCGTAGGCCTGCTGAATCCAGGGCCAGCTCGGTAGGCAACAAGACTGCGCGGTCAATTGCTACAGGCAAACCCCGATGGCGTCCCCGAATCCTATAATCGACTTCTCTAAATAATTCGCTAGTATTTGAGATGAAACTAACAACTTACATGATGATGATAATCACAATTTTTGAAAGGGGTTTCATCGTCCCGGACAGCGAGTAGTTATCCTGTATTACAATAAGCCATTTCATTGAACAGGAATTGAAGTCAATGTACCGTTGGAAACCCAAGACTAAGCCCAATACCTGCAAAAGCCGAAACCAGCTCAAATATTACCGAAAATATGCTGAACCACGGCTTGCTTGGGTCTATCAAGTTCCCGCGTTCAATGATCGCAATGATGAAGATCCCCCACACTAGCCACCAGATATCTGGTCAAAAAGGCAAGTCAGATGTGCATGGTAGATTGTCACTCGAAGAAAAAAACCACATGCCAATGGAAAGCTGGCGACGGAGATGGAAATTGAAATACCGGCCAACGCGTTCGCGGGATGGGAGCCTTTCGAGGTCTTCTTGGATATCGCCTACCGGAGCTTCGAAAATTCCTAGCGAGCGCTCTTCATACCTGTGAATAGCAAACTTTAGCATAAGTATGGCAACATTTAGAACGGCCTACACGTTGGTCGAACGGATACACAGTGCAATCTGGAAAATTGGTACATATCTTGATACGACCTCGACAAAAAAAAACGAACCGGATAAACCTAGCAGCAAACAAAACTCAGCAAGATCTCACAATTTTCAAAGACAGTAGACGAACCGCTATATACATAAGGACCGCATACAAGAATCTACCCTCAAAATCAGCGCAGTCCGAAGTAGATCCGAAAGCACGTACTGCAAGGCAGGCGCTAATGTCGCAATTGGGACGATACCTAATCCAGATGCACGTACGGTTATTCCCTGGAACAAACCGAGGATGATACGCGATTCAACAGATAGCACTTCATATGTCGGAAGTCCAATATCTGCAGATAACAGTGCAGGTTATGTGAGAACGTACATTGTGCATGTGCTAGAAAAGTGTCGGACGCACTCAAAATCCCGAATCCAGACCACTCCACCGCGCTGTGAAAAGATAAAAGGTGTTTCATATAAGGCGTGAGGTGGGTAAGGCATTAGACCACCTGAAGAGGACGAGGACTATGAGCAGAAAGTAGGTTTGGTGACTTGGGAATCTTTCATTATTTCCAAATGTCAGATGTGGTGGGTAGGCACAGGAAGAGCAACTGATGCCTACAGGTACAGAAAACATCTAAACAATAGTGATGCTGATATTCAGATATAAGTTGACAACCTGACATACCTGCGAGAATGGTGGAGAAGGAACGATAGCGTCTGGTGCGTCTGGGACGCAAGAGGAGTTAGCTTGTAGCTAGTCCATCTACCAAAAATCTGCAATTGAAAGAGATTCGAAGTCTTTGCTCACTTACATTATCAAACGGAGGCTAATGAACACAATACACGATCAGTAATGCGAGGCTAAGGCACGATAAGTAGTACTGAATACTGACAAGATCGGCTGTGAGACAGATGAGGAAAATTGTAATTGATAGCACAGGAAAAACACCAACCTGGCCATGATTCCCGGCCAATAGCACAAATATGAGCCCAACTATAATCACTAATGAACAAAGATCTGCACTGCATCTCAAATATCCACATACAGATCATGGGATACGCTTTCTGGAATGGAAGCATCGACCTATGCACCAACGTCAAAAATGAATGTCCTTAGCCAGTTCTCAGAATGAAGCCAGCTTACGCGTCCATCAGGGAGAGCCCAGTCCCTGTGTAGGTCGAACCAACTAAGAAAATGGAAAACCTGACCAAAGATGTAGCAAGTCGGACATCTGCATGCGAGAAGGTAAACACACCATGCTTTTGAGACGAGACGATATTGAGCCTGGAACGCCCCATCGTATTTATTCGTAGCAGACAACCACGGCCCAAACACAAGGAAGCCAATCAGCTGGACACCAACGAAATACTGCGACAAAACTAGTGAGGTCCACAAGCACTTGCACGGTAACACGGATGGTTCAAGAAAGGTACGCACCGCAGGTACCATCCAACTTAGCATTACCAATGCTCTATACTCCGTCCCACCAATCTGCTCGATCTGGTTGGCAGTCAAAGTATCTGTCCTGAAATAAGAGTTCCGCCCCACCACAAGCCCACTGAAATTCAGCCACGGCGTCTTCTTCTCCTCCAATGTCGCCATACTTGGGACAGTCATGCTTCTCTTCAGGCGGCGATATGTCGAAGGGGCCACCCGTTTGAAGGTCATATGTATAAGGTCAAGGAGACCTGGGAAACCTCCAAAGTCTGCAGGCCTTGCACTGAATTCGGGATGTATGTCGGGGGTACTTTGAACCCTTGAGAGCATGCTGTGGGGACGACGAGGGTATGGATCGTCTTCTAAGGAATCTGTTAGGAGAACGATAGGGTCACGGTGGAGTGAACAGAAGTACCATGAAAGGTAAGCACGCGCCGGCGCGGGGTATCATCGGGGTTTGTCGCACTTGCATCTGCGGTAAATGGGATATCAGAAGAGGAAAGGGGAACAGTGTATGCAGCTGGTGAGGACGAAAACACGTTTGTATCTGAGTCTAAGGCCTTCGTTTCACCCAGGTTTTTGGCCTCATCATGTGCTTGCTGTTGGAGCGAGCTTGATCTTTTCTCAGCAGTGTCATCGGTGCTCGACCTTTTCTCGACGATGTCGTCCGTATCAGGCGGTGGAATAAGAGACACTTTACGGGGTGGAGCCGCGTCCTGGTTTCGGAAAGCTTTAATAGGACTGGAGATGGAAGCAAGGAGGGACCCTCGGGATTTGGGTGACCTGGGCCGATGCGAAGAATGACGCGACGCGACATAGATACACTGGGTTCGAAAATAATGTCTGGATCTCTTGTGAGGGTGTTTTATAGATAGAAAGATCATAGAGCATACTTTCTAGTCATAACCATCAGCCATGAGATGACTGTGGTGTCACCCTGCAGTTTCGCACAACTCGTAAATGAAACTCAAGTGCATACTAGATGTTGGCACTCACAAGCATCATCGATAGATATAGTATTACTTGCTGCCACGGAGTGAGTGTTGACAGGTTGACCGTCGAGAGCCCCGTGTCAGTCATAGAAGAGTAGCATAGAAATAAGGTGTCGATGAATGATATGTGAAATCGTCCATTAGAAGCATAAAAGATGCCAGAGGATATGAGTGGTACGAATATAAATGCAAAGAGATGGATGCGGAAAAAGTTTACTTCACGCCAGATAAGATCCCACAAACGTGAAGTTGTCCGAGTCGTGGTCATCGCTGGTGAGGAAGAGGCTCACTGCCCCGTTCTGCCAGTGCAAGTTGAGGGGTTTCCAGCTTGGGCCCAAGCCCCTTTAATAGGTAAGGCCATTCGCCCAGGCTACTGTCACGAGAGCTCCCAGTGCCAGTACTGATCCAGATGAGATAAGATCATATAAGTCCGACTAGTCCTGACTACTCGGATAGAATCAATTGTGAGGTTTTAACGACATCTATAGTACATCCGAGTCGAATGTACAACTTGAGTGTCCCTTGTCAGCCCTTATCTCCTTCCAATAGTCATGATATTGCTCCGGCCACTGGCATAGCCGACGTAACGACGCCGATTCTTTCCAGTGCTTTGCTTCCAGGCCATCAGATAACATCAGGCCGCCGAGATCAGGTAGCTAGGTAGTTATGTCTAAATTATGGGTTTGGCGATCTGGATCCTGTCGTCTCAGTTTGATATTCCTGACGCTGGGACTCTACATCTTGCCCCGGGCCCCATGAATCGACAGCCAGCTCAGTTGGTAACAGGACAGCACGGTCAATCGCCACCGGCAGTCCTCGATGCCGCCCTCGAATCCTATATTTAGTTCAGAAAACTGTACTGAGGAATGAAAGATAGAATCGCCTCACATGATGACGATGATGACGATTTTTGACAGCGGCTTCATCGCCCCAACCAACGAGAAATTATCCTAAAATGCAACTTGTCAAAAAGAACCATTCATACAAAAGCTGAAAGATATATACCCCAGGAAACCCAAGACTCAGCCCAGTCCCCGCGAACGCTGACACCAACTCGAAAATCAGCGCAAACATATTGAACCACCTTTTACTCTCATCAATCAAGTTCTCCCGTTCTATGATCGCAACGATAAAGATGCCCCACACAAGCCACCATATATCTAGTTCCATCCCAAATGTCCATCAACGTTATTCGAAGGAAGAATATTAATATAACGGACCGATGGAGAGCTGGCGTCGCAGGTGCCAGTTGACGTATCGCCCAACGCGTTCGCGGGATGGAAGTTTCGCCAGATCTTCTTTGATCTCACCCAGCGGTGCTTCGAAGATTCCTAGCGATCGCTCCTCGTATCTGGGGTCTGAGTTTACACACAGATCCAGAACACATTCATGGAGTACTCACACATTCGTGGCACGGATGCATAATGCCACCTGAAGAAGTCAGCCATTAATATATCAATGAGTTGCCTAAATACGAACAGGATAAATCTATAGAGCAAATCAGCACTAGCCTGAGCCCGAAGCTTCATATGAGATGAAGGATGTAATGATCTCACCGCAATGTACATCATTACAACATAAAGAAACCTAGTGACCAAGACAAGTTGGCCCAGTGTTCAATGCAACAAGAAGAACAAACAAGACATACTGCAATGCAGGCGCCAGCACTCCAATCAAGACGACCTGGAAGCCCGATGCACGCACCGCAACACCTTGAAACAAGCCAGTCACGACACGCGTGCCAACCGGTAGGTCTTCGAAGCCTGGAAGTCCGATATCTAAACGTGGGTACATTAGAGCAAGTCCTTCTCAATGAAGAAAAACAAACGGCACATACTGAGAATCCCGAATGCGACCCAGTCACAGGCACTGCAAAGTCGTTAGAAACGACGAGTGTGGAGAAAGATGGATCAGTCGTACCTGAGTAAGACCAGGACGATACATAGAAAGTATGTTTGATGACTTGGAAACCTGAGTTTTTTTTAGGAAAGAAGTGAGCACTCCGTGGATGGATATACTTACAAGTATAGAAAACACCTGAGCAATGGTTTGATTGAATGAGTATTAAGGAACGACTAACGAAAGACTGTACCTCCGTGGATGGTGAAGAAGAAATGACAGTGTCTGGTGCATCTCAGAATTAGCATGAGATAGTTTATACCCGATCCATCTAAGCAACTTGTTAGACCAGGGAAGATATATTGCGTAGAGCTCACATTATAAAGCGGAGACTGCCAGTGAGACGCGGTAAGTAAGAACTCAGCAATACACGAAAATGACTGACAGGATAGGCTGAATGCCGAGACAAAGAGCGTCAATATCAACATGTTCAATTGATGGGTGAAATAAATGTACCTGGGCAGGATTTCCAGCTAGTTGTACAAATAATATCCCAACTAAGATGAACCTTTGACGTGAGACGTTTTATTTCCTTTCAGATTGAAATCAACCTACAAATCATAAGATAGGCATCCCGGAACGGGATCATCGACCTATGCTCCGATGTTAGCGTCAACAGGGGTCCTTCAGTATAGGCATGTCATGCTTACTGGTCCATCAAAGAGAAGCCGGTTCCGGTATAGGCAGACGTAACTTGGAATATCGAAAACCTAGGCATAACACAACATAGGTAAAACCAGAAGAAAATCAAATGGATTCTACTCACCAAGGTTTCTGGACAAGACGAGGTTGCGCTTGAAACGCCGAGTCATATTTGTGCGTGATCTGCAACCACGGCGCGAACAGTAAAAACCCAATTACCTGGATTGCAAGAGCATACTATCAAATGTACCAGTCAGACTTCAACCTACCTTCCGCCTACAAGAAGAAACACACCGCAGGCACTAGCCAACTCAACAGAACCAGCGCCTTATATTCCGTTCCCCCAATGTTCTTAATATGCTCGCTGCTCAGCGTCTCCGTCCTAAAATCCGAATTCCGCCCCACCACGAGCCCATCGAACGTCAGCCACGGCTCGCTCCGGCCCTCCAGCATCGTCGTATAGGGTATTGTCATGCTCCTCTCGAGTCGCTGGTATGTCGATGGGGCGGCGCGCTTGAGCACTCTGTTGATGAGATCGACAGGACCTGGAAACCCGCCGAACCCTTCATATTTTCTATCGTGAGCGAAAGGAAGGGGTGCGCCTGGCGTTGTTCGCAAGCTTTGAGAGCGTCGGAAATGGGTTGGTTCGTCATCTGACAGATGTGAACAAATGAGAAAGAAATGATCAGAGCTAGAACACACCACGGAAGGTAAGCACGCGGCGCTGCCGCAGAAAGATGGGGGATGACGTGTGTGCTCTTGATAGATCTACATCATGAATGCTAGAAGATGGGAATGGAACAGGCTCGCTAGAAGCGGCGTCCATCGGTTGTGGTGAAGAGAACCCGGATGAATCCTGGCCTCTACCAGATTCCAGCCATTTACTGGGCCCGTCGTATGAATGCTCATGTGTGCTGGTTCTCGGCCACTCAACAGATGCACCGCCTTCCATTGATCCTTCGGGGGGCTCATCATGATCGATGGGCGGCGGCCTGGCACTCTTCCGAGGTGGTACGACTTCCCTGTTTTGGAATGCATTGAGGGGGGCAGAGATAGATGCCAGGAGAGATGTGCGTGATCTACGGGGACGACGACGGAGCTTACTGGATGCAACATATCGACAATGTGTGCGGAAATAGTGCCTGACATTGGGTTAACGCATATGAATGGGAACAAACAAGCGTGTGCTTACTTTCTAGTCATTACCATAAGCCATGAAATAAATGTTGTATCCCCCTGTGTAGATCAGTCAATTATTGTACACTTTTAGGTGAATAGACTCACAAGCATGAGCAAGAGAAATAATATAACTTGCTGCCACGCCGTAAGAGTGGAAAGGTTGGCGGTTGCAAGTCCTGTATCGGTCATAGCAGAATAACAGAGAAATAATGAATCGATATATCGTATGTGAAATCGCCCATTTAACAGGTAGAAAATGCCGGAGAAAAGGAGCGGTACAAAGACGAAGGCAGTGACGTGAAGACGGAAAAAGTTGGATTCCCGCCAGATCAAGTCAATGGTAGTTGTTACGGATCTAGAAAGGACTCCAGAGTTTGAGTGAGCCGGTACTTGACTTGGATGAACATCGATAGGCTCAGCCATGGAGACTCGGACGAGCAATGACTTGGAGAAACTGTTGGAGCCAAGTTAAACAAAAGCACCGCCACCTCATTTTTAGCCATTGGTCGATAATTATAATTAATTGCCGGTTATGGTTGCCGAAGCAGAATCTGTCAATCTCAGTTCGATCTAACCCCGAATACTGCGAATTACAACGGGCAATGCACTGCAATTCAGTAAAAAATTACGTTCGTCCACCTATCACCTTGATTATGTTCTCATAAACAGTAAATACGATCCCACCACTTAGCTACAATGCGAATCAGCCCTGGTCAGCCATATAATCTCTCTGTCCGTTCCAGAGGACTCACTACTAATCGTGCAAGCCGCGGCGTTGTCCCCGTCCAAAATCTCAGGATACCTTCCTCCGTGAAAATACGGTAGGCACAGTGAAAGGAATTTCGATACTGTGCTCGTGCTTCTAAAGACTGCATTCGCGTTTTCACAACACTATGAAGGAGAAAAAAGGTAGGAAGTCAAATGTATCAGATGACGCAAGAAAGGCTTACTCCAGTGGCATGGTCGTATATACTGTCACAAGACCTGCGATCCCACCTATCCCAAACGTGATCGTACTAGGAAGGGTTTGTCCGGGCCGAGCAGTTCCCTGCACCAGTTGCTTCAATGTTGTATATGTCGTGAATCTCACTGCTGAGTTTGCGCCCTGCCGCATCATCTAGAATCAGGTTAGCTTATCATCCCAAGACGGATACTAAAAACATGCACATACCACAGGGAAAAGACCCCTGTAGATCCCTGAAATCCCTTCCTGGCGAACGATCATTGTAGTACCATGTATCAAGCCACGATACTGGGGATTTGGCCGCTTCGCATCATCAATGAGTTTTGTCCTGTATCCATTCAACTTGAGAGTAGGTTCGTCTACGGTAGATCATAGTACATACTTGATTGTTTCTGAGGGCGTAACGGCGAAAATTGCTTCCGTCATCCCAGCTCCCAGTCCAGCTTGACGATCATAAATGAGACAAGGAAAATTAAACATTGGTTTATAGTAGATGAACGTACCCAGCAGACTTCTGGGTGCACTCACTTTTCCCTTTCATCAATATGAGATATCATCAAAGCAATGGAGCGACATGTCAAGCTCACCTCCGAATCTGCCAACATTTGTTTAAAGTGATCATAACTGACAAACCGCACCCCAGCCTTCACCGCATTCCCCACAACTAGCGCCGTGCATCCAGAGTACAAACCGGTTATACCCTTCATTTTCACAGTCTCACGAACAATCGCGATGAGGCCCTCTTTCTGATATCGGCCAGTCAGCGTCAGTCTGAAGAAGTCAGAATCAAAATAGCCACGCGTAAGTTACCTTACCACCGAACTGCGAACGTGTTTTGACAAATTCAGTAGGGTATGTCACGAATCTGCGAACCTGAAATATCTCAGAAGACTTTTAAGCATATATGCTGGTGAACTCACGCTTCAATGGCCCCGGCTGTCGCCCCAGCAAACCTATCGAAGTAAGGTTATATATCTAGCACTGTACAGCGTTCGAGTGGCGTGCTCACAACGAATGGAGCGGTTTTTCCTTTTGAAATACCATGGTGGCGAAAGCGATTGACTCGGAGGTGATGCCCACAATCCAGAACGGGCCAGAAAGAGATTATGCAGTGATATAAATTCTCCAACTGGATATACCTATAGCCAGACGTCGGCTGTCGAGGATGCCAACCAGAAAATTTGGAATGTTCAATGGCGAACCAAGCCAAGTGTCAACACAGCCACTTGTCCAGCTGCAGGCAGTATTGATGGCGAACGTCTTGCTGCTGAGAGCGCCGTCTACAGACGACGGTGACCGCTACTCAACTGCATTCTCCTCAGCTGGTTACAACCCAGTCCCAGTTCCAGTCCTCGAAACCGTTCCGACGAACCTAGACAACCTGAAAGGGATAATCAGAGCTGGACCCGCTATCGAAAATTATGATGGCGTAATTATGACTAGCGCCAGGTCTTGCGAAGCTTGGAAAAGCGCAATCGGCATTATCTTGGAGGAATCTACGTCCAATTCGGATACAGGAGAATCCGGTCTGTCTTACCTATCTATGGTAAATCGCACTCATAATGTAGTACAGCAAAGTGGTCTTCCATTCCGTTCTACGTAGTAGGACAGGCAACAGCCAATGCGTTGTCCACTATACGTACAGCCTACAGCCACACCCCATACGCGCCAGGACCTGCCCTCGGTGAATCCTCCGGGACAGGTGAACAGCTTGCCAATTTCATCCTCACGTTCGAAGGTCGCCCAACACCCGCAAAGGTTTTATATCTCACCGGGGACAAGAACCGAGATACGGTTCCTAGGATATTAGGAGAGGCAGGTGTTGTGGTCCACCCAGTCAAGGTGTATGAGACACAGTTCTCCTCCAATTTTACACGGGATTTAGAAGCTGCTTTGAAGTCCACCCCCAAAGGTAAGTGCGCGAATCCATCTAGTTACCCTAGCCAACATCCTTGACTATGTGTTACAGAGTTCAAACAATGGTGGATCGTCCACTTCGCACCATCCTCCTCGAAATCTGCAGCGCCCATCCTACGTCGCCATTTCGATTTCGACCCGCCTGGGAGATCTGCGTCCTCGCCGACCCGCAGTCCCATCCTGGCTACGTCAAAGACTGCTTCTATCGGACCGGTCACGACCTCATTCCTGCAAGATGAGCTCAAGATGCAAGTCCATGCCACAGCTTTTCGGCCAACGCCTCAGGAACTTGTAGCAGCTATCGTAGCTTACGATAACTTGAAAGACAATCCTAGAGTTGTCAGCGACAGTAGTTCATGATCCTACTTGGACAATAATGGCTCAAACACTGTACAATCGCATGGCGCAAAGCAATTCTTTGTTTCTATTACGCGGAGGGTCACTTTAGGGTCGTTCCACAGAGTTGCTTTGCTATCTCAGCCCTTCTCAGCCGCTGAGAATGGTATCGGAGTTCAAACCTGACGAGAGGGTTTGGTCCTGTAAGGGGGTCAGGAACTTCCCCTGGTACGAATGCCTCAACAAAACAGAGCTGAGAGTTTCACCATGCCCTGTGACCCAGCCGATCGACCCCGTGGAGGGACGAACGCCCTCGAAACGCCCCGCGTGTTTTCATCATGATGCGAGTACACCGGCCGTAATTGTACACCCAGTAACGAAAGTTACGGCTTCGGTATCAATGGGTACTTACTAGACATACTTGTGGACGTGGGGGACAGGCGCCGAGGCGTAAAGCGATGCGAAACATGTGTGGCTGGTGTTTGGCTCGTGCGGCTGATCGTTTTCCCTGGAAGCACGGAGTGGCAGGAAGTCGTAGTATGACGTTCGGATCCATTAGAACACCCGGTCTATGCCCTATCCTTGGCACCTCCATATGCATTTTCGAGCATCAGGGAATGAGTTAGGCGAGCTGAACTGCTTTCCAATAGAGGCCTAGGTCTTTCATCATCAAGCTTCAATGATGATGGTACGGATTCAGACACTTGGAGACTCTGATGAAGTGACAGCGAAGCTCAGATCGACTCTCGCGTTAGCCAATATGGTATTAAGCAATGTTGTCTGTATTAATATGTTTTCGTAACTCCTCCAGCTTCAAGTCACAGAGTCATCTCAATGGTTTATTAAGTACTGAGTTTAACCTCACAAGTTTTGGGGTTTAAGGGTATCAATTATCTCGAACGTACATGTAATGACAGTGATGGTAATGCTAGTAATGTACCTGGAGTAAAAAGAGGGATAGAGATAGAAGATATATAGAAAGAAAGGAAGAAAGGGTATAAAGAAAGAAGACCCATGCTACAACCACAAGCCGGCTACCACATCCACATCCACGTCAACGAACACCTACTTCACCACCTACGACCACAAAGGGCGCGATCGTCCTCCATCACGATTGGTCAAAGACCCCAAAGCCAGCCGAGATGCTCCAGGTCGCGCACTGGCAGACGGTCTCCCAGCCTTGCCTCGTACTTCGGGCGAACTCGACGACGGCGCCTTGTTCTGGGTCTTCCCAGGTTCCCCTCTTCAGTTTTCTGATGTCGGATACACAGAAATTGACAGCAGGTATTAGCAGAGTAGACCGGATATGCTCAAACGTAGCAGACTGACTGTGTTGCACTATGTACTATACTTACAGTAGCAGTCAAAGCATCAGAGTTCAACGGAGATTCAGACGGCGATCCAACAACCCAAAACTTGAACATCACCTAAATCGCCCTTTTTTAAAAATCGCGATTTCACTCATTGTATGGCGATTCAGAGACGATTCAACGACGATCCACTGATGTGAATCAGAGTCGAATCTCCTCTGAATCTCCCATGTGAATCGTTCTTGAATTCTGATGTTTGAACATGGACTGCTACTATGACAACTCCGCACCTTTGTCTGCGGCATGCGCAGCCCTTGGCGCATCACTGGCAGGGACATGATACTTCCTTGCAGTCTCGTTATATCCCCGACTGCCAAGTAGACGGCATAGGTGTTAAATGCTTTTCAGCATTTCCTTAAGTGCTGTGTATGGGACGTGTACACGGACATCGAGCTCAAACCCTTTGGACTCTGCACGCCTGGTATACGAGGTTCGCGACGATCTCGACCGGCTTCGTGTTATTCGACACAGCATTCCCTTGCTATACTTTGGTATTACTATTCGGAAGGTGCGAGCACTCTTTTTCGACGGTCGACATTTGATCAGTTGTTAGGCAAAAGCGCAAAAACATTTGCGGGCCAGCCAATAAATGTTAGTCATCATACAGGAGTGTGTAGTAGTCCTTCAGACACTATCCGCTTCGCCTGTAATCCTAGTCCCACTAGTACTCGCAGTCGCCACCTGCGAGTACTAGTGGGACATGTTCACCGTTCGGTTCTTGCCACCAGATTGGTGTATCACTTGCTCTCACCAAGTCGGAGTCGTGGTGCGCATATCATTTTAATCTTGGTACCGTCCGAGCAGGACCGAGTTCCAGACCTGACTTATATACACTCCCCTGAAATTCGGTGTCGCTGGATAGCCTTCAACGGGATATAAGCTTGCTCATTTCGCGCATTTGAGCTCCACCGCGGCTCAAATAGTGCAATAGCGACCATACAATCGGCCTTGAATTGTCAAACTTTCCTGGAAAATTTAGGTCGGGATGAATCGAAGTGCCTAATGCAATTTGAAACTACGTCTGGTTCCCTCAGAATGTGCATTTTAGAACCTTTTGTCTACCCCAACTTTGCTGTTTCCTCTTGTGAGAACCCATCCCCCGGATCAATTTAAGTGCGTTTGACACAATCAACTTGGAACAAATGTCCCCCGATGTGGCGTGTTGACCGATGAACATTTGTAGGTGGATCCGATCATCGATCATTTGTTAGGGTCTCTGCGAGAGCCTTCGCTCTTCTACCAGCCTTTACAGCCACCCAGCCATTTCTAGAACTGGAATACCGTCCACTTCGATGATGTAGATCATCTCGGCATATCAAACAAGAAAGTGTTTTCCAGGTATCGAATCAACCGTAATCATAATTCGTGCAGTACATATGATGCCCATTATAGAGCAATAAACTCAAACCTATCCTGACATCTTCTAATGTCTTCAAATGGAATGGATATTATAAACAAACGGCAAGGCCAAGGGGAGATTAATCAAGTTCATGGTGAGGAGTATCTGTCTCTGCCGCTGAATTTGCGAGCAGTAGAGCCTTCGGCCTGGGGCGGCTACGGTAGGGGTGATAGAACAGACGAATGGTTTGAATACTAAGCGGCGAATCCGTGATGTACGCTGTATCGGCTTTGGGACTCTCCTCGGCACCCGATTCAATTGACAGTGGTACTACGCTGTCACGGGGCTTGTGTGGCCGCGCGCGGCCGCTGGTGCGTTTCCTTGACCTGTTGTAGCCTAGGAAGCCATTCGGCAAACCAGACGTAAAGACAGCGCTCGGGATGAAAAGTCGTTCGGGTGAGGGGAAATCAGCGAGAATGTGATAAGACAACTGTTTGACAGATTTAGAGCGCCCGGGTGGTAGTTCAATCTCTGTATTGGCAGGATCCATGGTATTGAACAAATCTTCCAAGGCTTTCCAATGCCGCTTCTCGCCCTCTTCCTTCAGCCTGACCTCATCCTCGAAACGACGTATGCTGGCAAGATTCGACAACCGGACCTTACCATCCAAGATGTGGATTGTGTGAAAACTTATTCCATTGAAGATCAGCTTGCGTCGCTGCACTGCAGCGATTGCATTGTAGACCTGGGTGCGGTCTCGATATTGGACCAATCTGCCCTTCTCAGGCTCCGACACAACTCCAATGATGGAGCCATCGGGTGAAACAACATGCGCCAGGATTTCGTAGGTTAAATCTAAACCTTTCAGCGCTTGAAAGCCCATCATGGTTTCTTCGACCCGCTTCAGATATAAGTCCTCATATCCTAATATAACATCTGTAGCACGTACTCAACACAGTGATCCGGGAGAAAAAGGAGTACAAGCCGCACCTACTTCCAATCCCTTCCAAAACCCTATCCTGACGTCAACAAAAAACCACTTGACATAATAGATTTCCCTCTCCTCGACGAGAGTGGCCCAAGGCGGGGTACGAACTCTGTACAAATTTTTCTGCTTCTGATTAATATGCCAGTGGCCTCCTTTATCATGGAGATTCATATAAGCCCAGTTCGTTTTGCCGAATTCAATGGAACGTAGTAAAGTTTGCTGGATATTAATATTAATTAGAGAAACAGGGCAATCAAAGTGACCGATTGAATCCTTACTATGCATCCCAGGCCTAACATATATTCATGTGAACGTTTTTCATATTCTTCAGGTCTCGGTAACCATAGATCTGCCTCTGACATGCTATCAGGCACCAGAGATGGTGCTTGGATGACGATGATCTGGTTACCCTTCGTCAAGGTATAGGTCCTGCTCTTGCCATTTGTTCCTCCAACGCACGCCACAACGTTGGGATGAATCACTGGCATCGGATTGGAAATTGATCCCATTTGGCTCTGTGGGTGTCGCTCAGTAATTGCTGTTGTCACAAATTTTAAAATGTCCGGTATGTAAGTACATCGCTTAGTCACGGGGCACTCAAGCGGACCACATGCCCGGGCCAGCCTTGAATTGCGCCACAACTAGTACTAGTAAGTTCCTCAACAGACCATGAACCATCCACCGCTAAAACCTTTTTTTTCCTTCAGCTTGTCGGTCCTAGTTTGCCCGAATTACGTGTCCCTCAGCGCTACTATCGTTTAGCGCCTATCCAAGCTTACGGCACTCTGATAGTCTTGATGTTTGGCGATTTATCCAAAGCCGGTATACTTATCTCGATCTCTGGCAGCGGGAACCTGAGATTCTACCCCCAGCAAGGTTATTCGTATTTTAATTGAGTCATCTCGAGCATGCAAGTTGATCTCTTCGAGTCACAGCCATATTAAATCATTTTCCCGTCTTTCAGGGATGTAGCGATTTCTATTTGCATATGGTCTTCTGTCGCTTTCTACACGCGAGACGAATCACAGCAGCTTTCATAATGGTAAAATCACTGTCTGTACGATTTCTAGAGCGTCAATCCAGTTCCATAAGAATCCGGCAAGTTTTTCTAGTTCTCTCTCCATCGAAACTCATCCCTTACACTCAAAACTCATTTTTTCTGCTCTATATCATGTGTACCGTTACGCAGTCTGTATGCAAATCATGCGCTTGTACCTTCCTCACGGTTTTGAAAGGCTGCTCGCCCTCCTTCAAAATTGGCGGTCGTCCGTGCGCCAACTTTCAGATTACTGCCAATGTAGCTGGTCCATCCAGCTGTTTAGGTTGCTCGAAGCGTTGATGCCCATCACAGTTGTGAGTTTTGTCCTTCAATTATGGAGTTGGGGTATGATTTTTCTGATCATCACGTCATAGCTCACATTTGTCTGCGGGATTGTTCTTCGGACCTGGATGGATCTTCAAACGTTTTACTGCCAAGTCCTCCTATCAAGTCGTCGCCAAGTCTCCTCAGTGCTCTCCTTGCATTCGCCTTCGTTGTGATTTTATGTGCTTTTGACATCAATGTGCTCTCGGCGGATATGCCGCTGTACAGTCATGTCACCATTGTCTGCTCGTTGTCATCATGTTGTGCTCTTAAATGTCTTCGTTTGTCCCATTTTTTGTAAATCCCTACGAGTGTCCCTCGATTTTTATCTGTATCTCTATTGCTCTCGCCTCACCCCTAGATCTACAGTATACCTATATAATAATCCCTCATAACCTGTACCAAATCCCTCACCTGTATCATCAGCTCTGATTCTGTATCCCATAGCCAGTACTTCTCTCCTAATATAACATCCCTACTTTTTCTACCAAAATGCAGTTCGTGAGAAGTGAGTTCATCTTGGCCATATTACACTGGCTCGTATCAATCTATGGATCGTCTGTCACTATTCTGCTCAGCAGTTTTTGGGTGTATCACAAAAATGGCCATAAGTATCTCAGGCTTGCACTTGGTATTTTCCGCTAGAGATCATACGGTAACTCGCATGGCGATGCTCCATATCGATGATTCCCGCACTACACGCGAACTGTGGCCCAACTCCACAGCAACCGAGCGATCTCACCCGAAGTCGCTAATCTACGGCGAACCTACTTCTAATGTCAATTATGGAAGAGTGTTCACGCGCGACATCAACGCGAGACAGTTAAAAACTTTCTCATCCTTATTTTCTGATAATCAGAAGATCATCTAGAGTTTCTGGTGTTCGAAATAGATCTACTTCAAGCGAGACGAGAGAGGCACACTCAGGCTCATCGTCGAAAAATAATACACCGCTTTTGGTTAATTTGATGCCGGATTAGGCAATGGATCGTGACGCGTGACCAATCAAGAAGATCGCAGATCGCGCCATTCATTAACGTAAAGTCCGAGCCACCACTTTCGCGCTCACGCGACGGGGTACGTTTCCATCCCCAGCGCCCCTTTACAACGGACGTGTGTGTGGTGCATGTATTTGGAATTTTGTCTCGATCGCATCCGACAGTTACTGATGCATATTTCAACTAAACCCCCGGCTCGGATTCGAATTCGAGGGCGCGATCTACATTAGGGCAAAAAACGGTCCGATTTAGATGAGCACCGATGTCGAAAGTCCGACGATATGTGCCCTCGTGCCTCAGAACCCGAGATAATCATAATCTTCCACCTCCTGTGTAATTTGTCATAGCATCTCGACGCAACCGATGGTTCGCTGTGTGACGCTCAGCGCTAATGCCCTAGCTACCAGCCTACTAGCCATGCGGTTGGCCACGATAGAATGTGGGCAATTCTCAACATAGGCTACCGCTCAATGTCTCAGACGACGTAACCTTACACATAAGACGCGAAACGTTAATTTCATGATCCACGTGTAAATAGCATTTCTGCAGCTCTGGGCGCTGATTTATAACTCGAAATCTAGCTGTTAACATATCATCGCAACATGGTCATGGAATACTCACATCCTTCGTCCGGGCGACTTCGCAGAACAGAATCAATCTCTGCGGTCGTTCTGGCTCTTCCATCCGACTCGTATCGCGGGAACGTGGCTGTTTGCTGAATGCAACAGGAATATCCGGAAGCGAAAGGTATGCTTGTAAACCCGTGGAACTGGTGTCGAGATCGATCTAGCGTATCATGTCTGACTCGCAGGGACCCTGTTTCTGAACGAAGATATTAGGTTCAAAAAGCGAAGGTATGTCTGCAAACCTGTTCAAAATTTTACTGGGGTAACTGTCGGGATCCAGTTGTTGGCGGATCACTGATAATCCGTCAACTGTACCATGGGGAATCGAGATTATAATTAGTTTCGCAGTGGCAACATGTACGTGTTCACGGACGACCCTTCGTGCCTAGAAGCTCTCGTGGTTAATAAATGTCGTTTGTAGTAATCAAGGGAGGCGAGGAGATGCATCGAGGGGACCAGAAAAAAATCGGTACCGTCTAGGAAGAAGGCTCTGACTCGCTCCAAGTCATCCAAAAAACTCCGCCCCCCAGCACGTTCACAGATGTTCAAGTCAGGATTATGATTATCCAAGGGAATTTTTTTTTTTCACTGGCCGCATTTCTCGGACTCTACTGTCCACTGTGACATCACGATACAGGTTCGTGTCTGATGCTTCAGCCCTTCGTTCGCGATATTTTGGACTATCTGGGCATCAAAAAAAAATGAGAGTTCAAGGCAATCCTCGCCGTAAGCGCTAGTGTGGCGCCAGCTCGCGTCGCAAGACCAGTGGCAAGCCGTAGGCGCTAGTGTGGCGCAAGCTCGCGTCGCAAGACTAGTGGCAGGCCATAGGCGTTAGTGTGGCGCAAGCTCGCGTCGCAAGACTAGTGGCAAACCGTAGGCGCTAGTGTGGCGCCAGCTCGCGTCGCAGGATTAGCGGCAGGTCGTCGGGGATTGAAGCGCCAGCAGACGCTGTCATTGATGACATCGTTGACGACTGATGTTTTTTACCCATCACTGGACCCACAGAGAGGTATGTGCACCCGTGGCCAGCGAACATAGGCTCGTGCACATGTAATGTCCCGGCTACTGTGGAGTTCACTTACTGACTGGTACTGCAACAAGCAACAGCAACCTGATATGGAAAAACGGGTTGGAGTCTGGCGCGTGGCGTTAACAGCATATCTGTACTCGTGCTATGGGACGTACCAAAGTTTAGCTGCTGAGGCCTGACTCCTGAGGATATTTGACTCATACAGAACTGTCGCGAACATTACGATGGAATCTCAATCTCCAACAAGCAGAACATTAGAAACGGACATTCAACGCCAGATGTTTCAAGCCGTTTTAAAGTAATTCCCTAAATGGTTCGTAAGGGTATAATGCACCAAGATACTATATCTAATAACGGGGGAAGGAAATGATAAAATCAGATAAAAAATGCACTTGATGCCACTCTGGAAACCACAACCAATAGACCCATCCCTATAGCGAAGAAACCTTGCGATGAAAAGACCACGTTCTGTGTGGCTCCGCTTGACAGAGGGCCACCAGAAGAAAGGCCGCCAGCAGCCTGAACCACTCCACTGAGGAAGGAGCTCCCACATGTGTTACCGACAGCGTCTAATAGAGATTGTTGGGTGCCCAATAAGCCACTCGCGCGAATACCAGGGCCGAAAGGGGTGCTCGACTCCCAGTTGATGTAGGCAGTCAAGACATTACGAGTGCAGGATGTGCATTGGCTGTTGGACTGCAATGCGGCCTGAGCGCCATTTGTCGGCTGGATGAACAAGAAAGGAAGGTTGGTAGATTCGAGAAAGGCGAGATTGGGTGTCAGGGGTGTGCTCGAAGCAACTTGACTTGCTATTGCACTTGGCGTCGTAGATGAAGTGGCATTTTTCAGGCCATTCGAGCCAGGAAGATTCAAGGCGCAATAGTCGCCGTTGTCGTCTTTGGAGCAAAGGGCGGTCCTGAGAGGAGTGAGCACATAGAACACATCATACATCTGTGTAATGGAGGCGACAGGGCTGGATGACAGCTCGGGGCACTGAGAGTAGAAGTTGGTGAGCATCTGCCGCATAGAACTCTCCGGGCATTTATTGGTCATGGTGGTAGAACACAGATTGTTCAGAGTTGACATGACCTGCGACTTGGTTGGAGATGATGTCGCATTGCCACCTGGTAAATAGGCAGAAGTTGCGTCGATCAGGGACGTCAAGCAAGTCGACATGCTCGTGTCCTTGTTTAAGCTGGTCAAGAATGTCGTACAGGTCGTGGAAATGCCGGATGGAATGAGATTCGATGCGGTGGTATTCTGTATGTGAATTAGAATATGTCAGTCACTGTAAGAAAACGAAGAGCTTACGGATGATTGAGCCAGAACGGCTGATGTCAATACAGAAACGACTGCGAGAAACTTGATCATATTGGACTAAAGAATGGACGGTTGTTTACTGTCGACGACGACGACGGCCTTTGTATAGAAAAAGGTGGAAAATGTTGGGGGAAACGCGGCGACAATAACATCAATCACTCCTTGTTGTGCACGTCACAACACGGCCAAACATCGAATGTGGCACCACTGATTCAAGGGCCCGGGTATGTGTTTACAGCAATTCGTTCATAGTATGCTTGCTTCTCAATGTTTCCAGGGGAGCAATTGAACACTGCCCTCGTGATACTCTGCAGTGGCTCGAGTCGCGGTCAATCAAACAGTGAACGTCTAAAGGTAAACAGTAACTCGGCTTTCTGTTATACATGTCCTATGCAGTATTCTCGTCGCGACCAGACAATGACGTCTATTTGACCTAGCTGACTTGCGGCTAGATAGTAAAGGATATTAATTGGAGCTGACTGCTGTAATTGGAGTTGATTCCTCCGTTTTCCGCCAGCCAAGATTGACTTGAGACAGTGCTACTGAGACAGTACGGATGTCAATGCGGCGACAGCACATGTATTTTGAATAATATTTCAATAATTCCGAGTCAGAATAGGATCATTCGGAAGCCAAGACACCAGCTTGGCCACGTGACAACAACTCATCCGTCGCTTATCTTTTCAAATCTCTCCTTTCCTCCGACTTGCGCGACCGACTTGACCGACAATGCCCCTCTCCTTCAATCCTCCTCTCGGGGAAATGCTCAAGATGCGGCATTCAAATTCAAATTTTCGATCGCCTCATTCTGTGGGACCCCCGGGAATAAGCGGGAGCCTCACGGGATCCCAGGTATATAAACAACTGCGCGAAGCCCTATACGAACAACAACCCAAGACACACGACAATGTCTGACCCTGTTACATTCTACGGCTTCACTTCCGTTCCTCGCGATCCCGATGTGTTGTTTCAAGGGCATCCAACCGCCACAGGAAAGAACCCTAAGCAAGATCTCTTCAAGGTCACCGATTTTCCATTTCCCGATTCGCCTCTTTCTCGAGAGGTGAAGGCATTCGTCAAAGTACATTTTACCCAGTGTTGGTCCGATTCGACGGTTAACCGTTGCGATAACAGAAAGAGCTGGATATCAAGACATACAACCATAGCCACAGAGTCTATGTATATGGTCAGTTCATGTCCAGTTTGAATCCTGTATCAGCCAACCAACTAATCTTTGACAGGCGTGGCCCTCGTGAAGACCCATTTCCCTACATGGTCATACGACCTCGAGGTATTTATCCTACAGTTTCCCTTGTTATCTGTCACCAGATAATCATTTCACAGACGTACTATTTGGCTTGCCTTTTGCATGACATTGGCACCGCGGAACGTTTCCTTGCTACTACAAAAATGTCCTTCGAGTTCAAGGGTGCAATTGTAGCCCGTGACCTCATCCTGTCACTGAAAGGCCAAGAAGATCAGGCTGATAGTGTGTGCGATGCCATCATTCGACACCAGGACATCTTTGTGAAGGGGTGAGCATCAAATTCGTTATCAACTGATCTCATTGTCATGGCGCTCTTGCAGCGGTAATATTACAATGATTGGGCAAATCCTTCAATTGGCCACTATCCTTGGTACGCTGTTATACACGAACGTGTGGAGATTTGACTCACGCATAACCATACAGATAACGTTGGCATGTGAGTGCTCCTCTATTTTTCAGGCTTATCGTCCTCTTAAACATCTATTCCAAATAGCCGCGCGAACTTGATACATACTCAATTGATCAAGACTACCACTGACGCCTTCCCGCGCTTGGGCTGGTCGGAGCATTTCGCATGCACTATCGAGAAAGAGTTAGGCTTGAAACCTTGGTCCCACACTTCTACTTTCGAAATTCCAAACTGGAAGAAGGGCGTGAAGAGTAACTTCGCTACAGATGTTCGCGGCAACACCTTCATGGAGCCGTATGACAAATTGTAAATTTGATGTTCTTCGGCCATACAATGTATCTTACGTAGTCGTGGCGGAAACACGAAAAAGTGTACACCTCGATAAGTTCGCTCGATAGACAACTTGTCCATGTAGTATCTTGAAAGGACTGTCAGGTTCGCATCAGATCCGTTCTGGTTATCAGCTGATCTCGCAGCAGCCATGTCAAGACGGCCCTTGCACAGCGGGACTAGATTTATTTTCTTCGCCGTCGGAGCCTCACGGTCACTTGTCACTTGGCGGTGTCAGGAGAAAACGCTAGCGCGATATCATGAGAAAATACCAAGAAACTTGCCTCGAATTCGAATATCACGTTCGTGGAGAGTGAGGCGAGTTCATCTTCCCGCAAATCGCCCAGATTTGTCCATTCCCTCCTTGATGGCGCCCTCGTCGATAGCACCGGTGGTCGAATTGGAGGACAAATATCCCCATAAACATTGGTGGCCACCCGACGGGACTCATGTCATGTATATCGTAAAACATCCCCCTTGTGACTAGAACTATACCAGCCAGGGTAGCGATGATCATTCATTTATAGCGGCAACGTTTTGGGGCTAGGCTTCTCAGAGCCCCGATCAGTTGGTCGTCCAACACCGGGCTCTCTGAGAGTGAGAACATGTTGACCTTGTTATATATTTAGTAGCCTTGTCAAAGTCTTGAGCATGTTTTCCGCTTCAGGTGATCAATGAACAACGCGCAGATTGCAGACATCTGCATGTTAAGGCCCGCAGATAACGACATCCTGGTCGAGATTCTGAAGATTCCTTTCGTGGGTCAGATGCGTAGGTCGCCGCCCTTGTCCTGATCGATATCGGTGGCACTGGGAAAATAATGACGTGTTTATTGCATGTGGACAATTGAATGAAATTTGTGTCATCCTCCGTGGCAAACGCAAAAGAGCCTCGTCAGTCGATCACTCCTCCTGCATGCTGATCTTATGTAGGCTGAAAATACCATGAATGTCAGAGTCTTCTGTCGGTGTGCTGGATCGCAAATTGCCGACAAACGCAGCACCATATCGAAGACGTCCTTCAAAGATCCAGGTGCCAAGGCTTTCATCGTCGGCGTTCTTCTAATGCAATATCAACGCTCAACGGCGTCATGGGTATCTGAGAGAAAATAGACTAACCGGTTCCCGTCTGACGATGATCAGTCCGTCAGGGAGGATACGGCCGGCGAACCTGAAACCTCCCCAAGCTTGTTCGTGGTCCTGCAGGGTCTGTTTGAGCGAGTGGTAGATTAGCACTATTAAGTTGTTAGAAACGTGAGGCAAGGACCTCTCCCACGATCAAGATATCCAAGGCCTCATTTGGATCTCTTTGGCCTCCGGGATCATCGCTTGATTCAAAAGTGTACTTCTCGTATCCTAGCGTGTGCAAACACGTTTCGAAACTTATCTAAACCCAGGGTATATATCATATAGGAAGGATACTATTGTGATAGATAACCTTACCTGCGACTGGCCCAGACTCAGATTCCCGCTGAATACATCATTATTTAGCAGAGGTAGACGGGGGCTGAAACAGAGATATTCAGAAATAGCACATTGCATGGGCTTTCGACACGTAAAGTCTCCGAGCGCAGAGGGGCTGCTCTTTGGTTTTACCGCATTTGACAGCTGAACCGCCCATGAGCAGAGCCGTACGTCTGTAAATTATCGACTTACCATATAGCTACCATCCCATGTCCCAGTCAAAGTTCCTGGAATGTAAGGACGCGTCAAAGATCTGACCAGATTGTACGACAGCCTGAGAGCTTTGTCGATCTCCATGTCGTTGCCAACGCTATTACAGGCAGGGTCCGCTATGCCGGCGGAGGACGCACTTAGTCCACTTCGGACATCGGCAAACAGGGGCGTCTTACAAGACGCGACAGCGCGAAAATTCTCCATCGTGGGGCCAGATCGATGCGACAAAATCGCGAGAGCTCGATTTTCAGGTAGGTGCGGAGGTATTGCAAGTGATAACGCCTCGTTTAATGCAAAAATGAGGATGATTGCCGCGGAAGAAGGTTCTGGGCACGGTGGTGAGGGTCGCTGGACTTTGTAAACCACTTGGCACTGGCCCTTTGGGTCAATTATGTCATTATAGGCCATGGCGTGCGAAGATCCGTCCGGTTCAGAAAATGGCAAGGGTCGGTCATAGATATAGATATTAGTACCGATCGCAGAGTTCTGAGAAGTTTATTAGTGTGAGAGAAATTTGGAGGCAACAGTACTTGCAATGACGTGAGTAGCAAAAGGACGAAATAAGGCGAGGATTTCCCCCCTGCTTTCTTCAGTAGCCTCCACTACGCCCTCTGATAAGACGTCAGAAGTAAGTAGTCATGGAATGGACCGAACTGCCTACGGTGAGAAAGCGTAAAGCAAAGCAACCATGTAACCAACGCACTGATTTCGTACTGTAAAGAGGAGAGTGTAGTAGTATCGCTAGGAAGGTGGGCGTTGGCGAAGGTCATGATAAAGCCAGAGAATCCGACAGCAAGAAGATGAGCATTGTTTAAGCCACGGTCCTCTAGAATCATTCGAAGGGCAGCCCACAGATCTTGCTGAGAGTTCTCCAGCTCCAAGCTACCGCGACGAACACGTTCCAAGAGGCGACAACGTTGGACCCACTCCCCAGCTAGAGCAGAATCTGTCAGTCTTCCATGCAGCTCTGTTACAGCGTCAAACTTTGTCCGGAATATGTTCGCATAAAGATGGGGTGATGCGTGAATGCCGAGGGAGTGATAGATCGTTGAACTCGTTGGAAGAAGATTGAGAAGGTGACGCGATGGCTCCTGTTCAGAGGATGTGGCCACCAAGAAAGCGATGTACTGCAGAACGTCACGCGGGACCTTCTCGAAAAACGAAACCATTGTTGAGCAGGCACTCTTGCAAGGGCCTGCTTTAAAAGTCGCCCGGACAGCGTCAAATTTCGGAGGCAGCTATTCTTAGAAGACATGTCGTAACACACGGATATGAGGAGCTGGGTAGGTTTGCCTTTAGACAGTTGATCGTGTTGGTGTTGCGGCCTGGCGGTCCCTAGTCCACACGGGGAGATAATCTGATCTGGGAAGTTATAATTTTCAAAGAATTGATTGTGTCAGCCCACGGCACAGCCCGCTTAACGGACCTAAGAAACCCACGTTGATCCAAGGTTATCGAAGGGGGAAAGTTTAATCCACGATGCGGTGCTCGATTTCACGTTGCAGGAAAGTTGAACAGCGACAAGGCTATGTAAACTTTGAGTTAAGCTGAGTGGGGATAGCTGGAACTAGTACATGTTATGATATCTGTTCACTTCAGTGAGATTTCTACTCGCGAATCGCGGAATTGTTAGTGAAACAGATGTCGAGTTGCCTCCAGAGTGGCTCACTAGAAGAAGTCGATGGCTTTGAAACCAACGCTCACCATGACGACCTCTTGTTGAAGTTGTGACGATGTAACTGTTCCTCCGCACCTTGAGAGTCACGGGAGCGCACAACATTTCATGTCCGACGACCATGGGATGTTCAAACGGAGATTAGTCACGCCCGAGAGGTACACTTACTTATACAATCCCGAGATACGCGCTATGGGAGTTGTGCCTGATGTGTATTGATGTTCCTTAAAGATTCGGCCAACTTATTTTTCACTGTGATGTTGCTGCACGACGGTGAACATCACTCATCTAGGGTGCTCGAACTGGTTTGGTACATCAAGGATTCAATACAACATACATTGCATGCGGCTCTTCTACGCAACAAAAAAGATTTTTAGGTTTACAATTCTGCAGCGGAGCTTCGTTAGAAAATGATTCCACTGAGTAATGAAGACCGTACTTTGCATTGCAGCGACGTCCGAGCTCTGGACGTGATCTTCAAATTCGGCGATCTTCTCTTGGAGTTCGTCCAACGATACTTTGTCGTCCTCTAATGACGAGTTGAGACCAAACCATGATATTCGAGGAAACCGCCTTACCGATGACAAGTGTCATTTGGAGCTTCTTGATGCCGAAACCGATTGGAACCAGTTTGCTCGCACCCCAAAGTAGACCATCCTGTTCAATAGATCGGACACAGTCTTCCAAAGCCTTCATGTCCGTCTCATCGTCCCAAGGCTTCACATCCAGCGTGACAACAGACTACGGCGAAAGCTGTTTTTAAGAATATTGATGTAATAGACAACATGTAGACCAACCTTCGCGATCGTTTTAGCCTTTCCTGCCTTCTTTGCGTTGTATTCAGCGACGCGTTGCGCCTTGATGCGCTCAGCTTCTGCATCATCTTCCTCGTCATCAGAGCCGAAAAGATCAACTTCATCGTCGTCCTCAGCCGCGGCAGCAGCCGGCGCCGCTGCAGTACCTGCAAAGGCCTCGCCAGCAGTACTGCTCCCGGGAAGAGAATCATGTTCAGCGGCATATGATTGGATATGATTGTACCACCGCGTTACGTTGGGGTATGATGAAGCATCGGGGGCAGACGCGACTAATTTGAAAACGTGAACATCAGCTTGCGAAGGGGTGTATCTGAAAACAAAGTAATTGTGGACGATTTCGACATCTGCAACAAAGAAAGCACAAACAAGAAGCTTACCCTTCAACGTAGGACCTAGTAGCAAGGTGCTGTTCAAGCTTGATGAGATCTGCGGGCATGGTGAGTCTAGATTCTAGCTAATGGGTAGATTGTTCAGATGAAAGTTTTAAACAAAACTTATCGATGAAATCTGAAAAGATTACTTTCAGTTCAGGGCTGGTCGTTACATGAGATCAGGTGACCACTCCATTTGCAGTTCCAGTTTCACTATAAGTATTAGCTATAGTATTATACTTACAACCTACGCAAAACTACCCGCCGATTTGAGGCCTTGAGGTTTTGGAGTTTTCAGATACACGTTAGAACTTTCCTGTAGTCCGGATCCATTGTGGCGCACTGGTTTCGGTCCGGATGTGTCGGAGTGTCAAAAGACAGTGAGGTTCTGTGTATATTTCAATACTCCGACAGAGCTCCGCCTGGGAACCAGGCCACTGGATGCGTGTCTGCTTCCGCAGCTTGTATTATAATTTTGACATTTGTATGTGTCTAAAGTTCAAGTAATTCTCTTATCATGAAGTTTATATTCATCTTTATCGGTCATCCTGTCGTAAGTGAACAGTTACCTCCGTTCGATGTTGCCGCAATTCCGTGTGATCCCACACTTACTACTACTAACTTACTTTCCCGCACCGACTTCAGGCCTAGAATCTTTACTCATGAAGTTTTCATGCATCATGACGTTCAGCCGAGATAAAACGCCGTAGATCACGGTATACGCTGCGAAAGGAATCTTGTATGGCTTTTTACCGACGCCATCTATAATTGACAAATGCTATAGGAATGGCTCCACCCCAAACTCAGGAACAACACCCATGTATACTTATATGACAAGGTCCTTTTTTCTCGAAAATACGTCAAGTCTTAAGCTTGATCAATGCAGTACCAGAACTTGCATGGTCGTATTTCGCCTCATTTGCCATATCCCACGCCAGTACCTGTGCGTCTTCTTTCCGTTCACACCTAAGTATCTATGTAACACTCTTCTATTTCACTCAGACCACGGAAATGACGCCCGAGGAACGTGTTTGCCGCCAACATGGCCGTCATAGAATATCAAGGGTCCATTAGCAGCGAGGCGCTGGTGGTGATTACGATTTTTGTTCTCATTCATGAACGAGTTCATTTCATGTGTTCCATCCAGGTAGTATTGGAAATTCAATTGCAAGAGCCTTCTGGAGCCAAATAGGGATAGTACGACGGCGTTACGGAGCCTCGATATGGTTACTGGTGAGTGGCCTTGCCGAAACGGTTCCTACGTTTTGATCAGTTACATAAGTTTGGCCAACAAATGACGGGGACCTGACGGCCACTAACCGTAAAGAGTCCGGCTATCTCCAATAAGAAGAAATTTTGTGACGTATTAAGCGAGCAGTAGGAAACATTTTCGCTTGCTGAGTCCTGACTTCAACCACGACAGAGGAGAACGCTATAGTTGGTCAATATTTCATCCACCGACTGGCGTGGGAACTGCCTTACCCTTGTGCCCTCTCCGCAAGTCGCCGTTCGAATTGCATTACACAAAACATTATAAAGTTATGCTTCTAACATTGAATATTTTCAAACCCAATGCCCACCAATATTTCCGACGCACCACCCGAGATTTTACGGAGGATAGCTCTATCCGCAATCCTCGCTACGCCCGTCGGTCCTCCCCGTGAACTGTACCACCTTTCCCTAGTATGCCGCACGATCCACCTGATCCTCTCCAGCAATTCTGCCGAGTTCTACGCCGATATATTGGCTCACAAATTTGATACTCAGGTGGTCATCCACCGCCTTGGAATATCTACTTACCAGGATAATGCAAAAATCGAGCTGCGACGCCGGTTTGCAGCCCTCGACATTTTTCGTAAAGGGAAATTAGATGACTCGTCGTTGACTGAAGCATTTTGGACGGCCTATCTTATGCTGGAGGAGGGCTCGACCACCAGCCTGAAAAACGTGAAGCAGCTTGTGTGGGCTAACCTGCCTGGATTTTTGGATTCTTACTTCCAGACATGTTTGTACGAAGGGTCAGCGACGAACAACGGCTGGCCATTATCTAATGTGAAGAACTCGTTGGCAATCGCACTTTTCTGGCTTCTATCTTCTCGTTGTAAGTGTCACATGGTATCCATTTGCCGGATGCATTCATTCTTGTTGCAGGCACAGTTGACCGAGAAACGCCTGAAATGCGTGATAGAATCCTGCACCTCCTCTCCCCATTTGTGTTTGCTGCATTCCGAGTGCGTGTTCACCTTTCACTTGAGTTTTCTTATTAATGACGATGTTGAGCAGTATCCGATCTTTGGCGCAGCTGAAAATTGTTTCCGCTTATCAACATTCAATTTTCGTCCTGCACATATCGGCGTGCACGGCCAATATCCACCACCACAACTTCCCCCTCAAGACATCACATACTTTGGTCACATTCCACACAAAGCACATGTCCCATGTGTCTCCGTTTTTGCATTACTATCGTACTTTAGCCGCCACGAAACCATACCTGTCGAGGTTCCTCCACATCTGATCAAAGCCAACTCCCAAACTCGTTTTGAAGCTGACACCCTGGGTCCCACACTTGATGACATGGAGCATTTTATTCACCGTTGTCTCACTCATTTTGTTGACAGCTCTATAAGCGGTATCAACATCCGATATTCGAAAATGATGCCTTCAACCATTGGCGAGTCGTCTTACAAACTTGGGGCTCTCACAGGTCGCTGGCAAGGATCATACATCGTTGGTTATCACTCTACTCTTGCTGAATACCTGTACTCATATCTTGTCCAGGTGCCTTTTCTAGACGATTACCAGCGCTGGTTGAATGAATCGCAAGCACCATCACATTTTCCGACAACTGGAAGGTTTCCGTTATATATCACGCTCCAAGAACATTTCATTTGCGATCCAGATTCCGTACTGCCCTGGAACGACACTGAAAGAGGGACCCTGAATGCATGGCTGCCTTCCCGATTAACGTGGGCTGATAAATCGGTGTGTGCTACTAGACGGCTTGTTATCTGCCAACTGATTTTGATTTCTGAAGAATGGGATTGAAATTTTGGATGAATGTGGCAACATCAAGGCATTCTATGAAACCTTTCGGCACGGACAAGCCACCACCTGTGAAGGAAAAGGCGTGGTTGATGTGATTGTCACAGGAAAGGTTTGATTGAGGCTCCCTACCCTGTTTATTTTATGATCTGACGCGAGCGCTTTCAGCCAGACGATCGATATGCAGCTGCGTGGGGAGCCTTTCATGTCCTCGGGCGCATTCGTCTTGTAGATGGCCTGGCGGTCCTTGCCCGAGAATCGGTTCGTGTATCATTGAACCACTGTTCTTACGTGCCTAACGCACCTGTGCAGCTGTCTGACGTAGGACCATCAGTACTCCGGGGATACAGTAAGTCTTTTCTCTTTCAACTTTGGGTCCTTTGGTTGCTATCGCTGCTTTCAGTCACCTCTTCGGAGAACTTCGTTGGTAGGCTGAAGGGCGCAACCAGCGGCACCGAACCAGCTGCGTGGGAAGCTACCTTCAGTCTTTGTAAAGATTATAGTGTTCCATGATAATTTTTAGATTTGACCGAACACATGTTACTCCTTCATTATAATACATACACGAATCTATTTCAGTTGTTCGGAACAATATGTTGTAGTGACTAAGGACGGCGACTAAGAACGGAGACGAACGCTCATTAACGCCGCGTGTGCGTCCGCTTTGTGTCCGCTCCTCATTTCGAATTTCGATCATGTCCGACTCGACAACACTGGAAACCGTACCGCAGGAAGTGTTGGAACACGTCACCTTTTTCTCAGTCACACACTCTTTCCTTGGCCCCCCAGCGACATTGTTATCTTTACTGCTAGCGAATCGCAAATTTTACTCCCGGTTGTCATTTACATCAAACCCACATCTCTATGCCCGTATCTTTGCTCACAAGTTTGATATCGAACCAGTTGTTCGTCGTCTAGGACCGGACCGGACCACACCACACGTTCTTGCTCATGAACTCAAGCTCCGATGCTTATTATTGAAGCAGTTCAGGACACGATTGGACTCAACAATACACCCGGGTCCTGACCATGAAACTGACTCGGAGACGCGTTCTCGGCACGAATTACTATGCCATGCGTATCTCATGATGCTGGATAACGAGGGGAAGAATGAGAAGCAGCTTCGTGAGTATGCGAAGCTCGATGATTGGCTCCGGGAATATTGGTTTGCCGAGATGGGTGCTTCTCGCGCGGTCTCGTTCTTTAGCGCGGAACTTTGGCTGCCCGAATCCCCAGAAAGATCTATCGCGATGTGGCTTTTCTGGTTCTTCCTGACACCCGGTATCCGTCCTTTCCTCTCCTCTCCGAGCAAGTTGGTTTGTCTAATTTTACCCCCAGGTGATTTTGCGAGAAACGCTACGAGCGCCTGGACCGCTCTACATGTCTTGAAGATTTTTGGACTAGCTGCTCACAAGGTTTACTGTTCAATTGTGCTTTCTGAAACATGTCTTACGTCTGTCAGTATAATGTCACTAACGCCCCCTGGGCTGCGTTTGACTCCAACCCAACGAAGTCAATTACAACAGTGCATTTCGGTGAAACGTATCAACTTACCCCTCCGCCCCTCGCCATTCCATCTATTCTCTCATTCCTGACTCTCGTGAACTCATTGGGGGAAGTCGTCGGTTATACGACTCCTGTCCCTCCTTCACATTTTCCTTCACACTCGAGTTTTGAATGGGATTGCGAGTGGGCCAGATGCTTCAGGCTGATTAAAACAGAGTACGACAAAGTCTTTTTTACTCCTGGAAGGTGCAGTACAACCTCCCACCCCATAGAACCAGGGTCATTAATATGATTTCAGTGTTGAAGGTGTTTGGGAAGGGCTGTTCACCGTTCGTATTGATCCTCAATCTCTTTTGCCTCTAATACAACTGTACTGCAGTATACGGAGTTTACAGCATACACTGCGGTTCTACAAGGTGCTTCCCCGTCTGTTTTGCAGGGAAGTGTAGTCGCTCGACATCGACAGACATGGAAGCTCCGGGAACACCACCTCATTGGCACTGGTCCTCGATACACTGACGCCGGAGTAGATCTCACTCCTGGCCTATCCGCTGGTGATCCGTTGAGGTCATTTTTTCCTCCGGAAACGAAGTTAAGAGAACATCGTGATGGACTTGAGGTGTACGAGCCTGGCCGAGAAGATGTTCTTCTGTACCAGAGAGCTGGAGTTGATCAATTACAATATTCCGAAGTCGACCAGAGGCCTTCCGTACAGGATATCGTGATCACAGGGGAGGTACTTTGTTCCTTCATAATCACATTGCTCTCAGCGGTAGCTCATCATCGGCTGTTTTAGGGCCATTCGTCATGGGGTCAATTCAACTTACTAGGGCGGGTAAGGCCAGGTGATGGATACATCAGCCTATCGAAAGAATACGTTCGAATCAATTTTTACTTCCCCCTTGTTACATCTGATGTTTCACTACAGGTAGACGGGGATCGGGGAAAGTGGCTTTACCAAGGATACTTAGTCGGTAGCATCAACGGCAACCTCGCTGGACGATGGCGTGATACTATCACCCCGGTAGACATCTCAGGTTACGAGGGTACTTTTGCTATGAGTCGTCGCCGATGACACTGATGTAAAGTCACTTACTACTTGCCAGTGGCATGTCAGTAAGCATATGTACTAATAGTACATGTACTAATGATCATGTCGCATAGATAGTTTACCATATCTATAGTTATAATGAAATACCCAGTGCATTATTCTTGCATCTCCTCGACTACCAGTGAGTTGTCCCGATCTTGTTCTGATTCAAACGTTCAAGCTCAACCGATGATCGAGCTCGAGTGAACAAACTATTTATATGAAGCTCCTCTCCATCTACCATCTACTGTCTACTGTCTACTTAAGGTGAATTTGATTTGCTCTGATGATGTCACATCCCAGCCTGAGTCGGACCCAACCCAGAATTGCTGCAAGGCTCACTGGCAAGTTGTATTGTTTGCCAGGGTGATAACAATCTATGCACAGGCTACTATTCTTCCAAGCAGTCTTCTTTGGTGCTCAACGTTCAACGTTCAACTGTGACATCGCCAAAGTCCCAACAAACGATTCTAGCGATCTTGTCTACCTCAAAATCAACGACTATCCTTGAAAACGCAGGCTATCACGGTGGACTGCTGGCGTCAATCACAGAGTTGGATGATGTCCTATCGGCCCAAACGCAGCAACTTGAAGCTGTATATCTCAAGGAGCAGCAGTCAAAAGCACTCTCGAAGACGACAGCAACATGATTCCACTGCGCGGAGGTTGATACACAAGCTCAGGGGCAAGGGAGACAAGTTCGTGGAAAGAGCAGGAATTGATGCAACAAGACAACCATGACGTCTTAAAGTTACTAAACAGGATTCCAAACAAGCCATCGCAGTGCATTCTCTGCATGCAATTCAGGTTGAATTCAGGAAAATTGTGGGTTTAACTTGCAGATCTTTCGAGCAAAGTTGCACTGTACGAATCCTTGAAATAGTGTTCGACGGCCCTACCATGGTCTGTGACCTCTATTCGGATTCCTCCGACATTGCCACAATGAACATCCGAGTCTCACGTGCGTGAAATCACTGGCAGAGAATTGGTGTGCGAGGGTAAGGTTTTCCTTCAACTCTCTCCAGTCAATCAAGGTTATAGCAAGTGATCATGAGTGTTGTCTAGATCTGTGCACGTGGTGAAGGATGACATGTTAGATAACCCGTTTTGGGCTCATGGCAATGCTGCAATGCATTTTACAGTGATCCTGACCTCCTCTGAGTAACGGTTCCCCCTTGTGTTTTACAGAAAAGATAAAAGCTTCCTTAACTGCCCTCCAGAATGCGGTAAGCTCCTAGAAATTCTAGCCCTGTAATTTGAAACCTTATTGTATTGCATTGCTTAGTTGAGAGTCGAGATCTGCTAGGGTCGAAGCAAGTGCAGCCACAGCCTCACAAGTGGCTGTGCAGGCGCTGGAAAGTTGCCGGACTACACGTATGCCTATACTGCCACCGTACATCTTCTGATAAGTACTATAAAAAGGACACATGTACGTACGGGTACGGTCGGCTGCTCTAGTATCTACTTGCTGACTGAAGTCTTATGTAGCCCCGCGAGGTGTGGTTCTTCACTAGTGTGATGTTAATCCCTCATGGCATGGCGTCAGTCTCCTGAAGCGAGTCTTTGGCTCAGAAAAATCCCGAGTCAATAAACCGTACGTTGTTCCATGAAAGACTTGCTTTCAGTGGGGAACAAATTGATCTTGTAGTATATTCATTAGTCAACACTTTTGACTTCAGTGTATCATGAAGGTTTCAGTTGTTGTATAATTGCTCTCCTGAGTTCATCTAACACCGACTGAATACATCTGGTTTCGTTGGTTTCCCCTTCGCTCAGGCCTTAGCCCGCGCTGGACATCACGTCATTGGACTCACCGTTCACAGGCAAAAGCAAAGGACCTCGCTGCTAATGAACGTACGTCTATGCTTAATTTACGCTAACAAACGTTACGTCATTTTCATTCATCACTTGAACCATCTAATCGTTCTCATTGTCGGCATTGTCCAGACACGCGGCCAGGCTAAGGTATGGGGTCGTTAACACTGACGACCTCGCAGATTTGTACGTTCGTGCTGCTGAGATATCATCTCTCGTTGGCGGAAAGATTTTCAATGGAGCAAACAGTTTCACTGAGTCAGTTGACGAACTAACTGGCTGCGCGGTTGTTAGAGTTCCCGCCGCCAAGGAGCGCTGCCAATATATTAAGCCCTCTAACTGTACGTTCTGTACCATTCTTTGTAGAGGATATCCCTGATCATACTTTCCCTCAGTGTTTGAAGAGGCTCTCGGAACGATTAGCCAACAACATTGTAAAGTTGTTGCTCAACGTTTATTTGCAGCTGTTAGCGCAACCGAAGCTTCGTTAACTCGGGGATGGGTGCTAACTACTAACTAGAGCTAGGATATCGAAGATCAAGGCCACATCTGGATCAAGAAAAATAAAAAGAGGGGTGTGTGCTTATTCAACTGTATAACGCAGGTTGGGTTCCCTGAAGAAAGGGGTGGGCATATCATGACAATGGGATAGTACTATTCGCCCCACCCCACCATTGTTCATTCAACTTCGCCAACATATGATCATCAAAATGATATACTTACCACGAAGTTGGTTAGTTTGGCAACTTGAATATGAAAGAAGAACACCTCAGGTCGAAATCAGCAGTAAGTGATCGACGGTCGGTCGTAGTGCGCGTATGCTCTAGAACTGAGGCGACGCCTCAGGCTCTGAACAATGTCGATGATACGTCGCCCTCAAGTTTGAGCAACTCTAACTTGATCCATTGGCCCTTCAATTGTATCAGGACTCAGGGGGGACAGCCTGAGGAAAGGACTTGCTGAGGCCAGGAGAGGACTTACTGAGGCTTGAGGAGGCTTGAGGTTTCGTGATCATCAAATTCGAATGATATACATGTGTTTTCTCTGTGCTAGTGCATTCAAAGCGAGGTTCAAGGATCCTGTAAAATAGGGACCACAGCGAAGCTGGGGCGAGCAAATATGACTGATATCATGATATCATATCACTGGTGTGACCCTCCACCTCCATTCATCATCAAATAATTCTTCTTGCACTCCATTTGAAAGATATGTCGAGAGATGGGAGATGGCACTGAATGCCAAGACCAAGCCAAGACCCAAGAGGACAGGGGTAAATGCAAACAAAAGAGAGCATTGAAAGTTCAGCCTGAGCTAGCAGGTAGTGGCCTATGAGAACTTGAAGTCCGGGTCGGTCCCGTCCTCGACTTGGAAGTTCATTAATACAGTCGACACTCCCATAAACCATACCTCAGGTAACCCATAACCTC